>JAASFW010000259.1:0-26265 GCA_023334005.1 Globisporangium orthogonon | reverse complement strand
GTCGCTGAATAATTCGTGCGTTGTCGTCGTTGACTTGGTCGTCGACCAAAGCAGCAGACGTAGTCGGGCGATCACCCGAGCCGCTGACCGCTCTGCATCCTGACGCTCGACATGGCTTCGCTTCACTTCGCTAGAGCCAAATTTTCGCCATGCTCTTTTGCTGCGAGCATCCTCGTTGTGGAGCATTTGATGGCGACGGTGATGTCGCTCTCTCTGCAGCTCTCCCTTTGCAACTTCACAAGCATTGTGAACGCCGTGATCACGCTCGGGAACCCTCTTGATCCCCCTCTCCGCTCTCCAATCTTCCCGCGCGACTAGCGAAAGATCGATGTGTCGTTCGCAGAGAGCGGGTTCGACGTCACCCACACTTGCTTTTACTATGCTTCACACAGTTAGTGATACATAACAGCAGCACCAAGCAACAGAAGAATGGAGCACGAGCATGAGCACGAGCACGAGCACGGCGGACTCGACGACCTCCACGCCGCACTGGACTCGACACCGGCGTTCGAGGCCGCGCGCGAGGGGCACTCGGAGACGCTCGACTCATTGCTGAGCGCCGACCACACGCAGTTGCACGCGCGCGACAAGTTCGGCCTCACGCTGCTGCACTGGGTGTGCGAGCGAGGCCACGTGCGCGCCGCCGAGCTGCTGCTCGAGCGCGGCGCGGACGTGAACGCGCGCGAGACGCGGCTCTTCAAGCGCACGCCGCTGCTCTTCGCCGCGCTCGCTGCGAACGAGAGAGCGGGAAGTGCGGAGCTTGTGCAGCTTCTGCTGCGTTACGGCGCAAACGTAAGCGCCGCTGACTACAAGGGCTGGCGAGCGGTGCACTGCGCCGCGCATGCGGGCGCTGTCGACACGTTGCGTGTGCTGGCGAGCGCGGGGGCGGAGCTCTCGGCGCTCACGACGCGTGGCGAGAGTGTGCTCCACGTCGCGGCTCGTGCCGGTCATGCCACACTGGTCGCAGCGCTGGTCGCTGGCGACGCGCCACTGGCGCAGGACGCGAGGTTGCTGGTCGACGTGCGGGACGCTGACGGCTGCAGCGCCGCGGACGTCGCGAACGCCGTTGGCCACAGTGCGATCGCTGCGCTCTTAACGGAGTGCAGGAGTTCGACGTGATCGATCGTTGTGCCAACGATCGGCGTCGCGAGAGCGTCTTAACTACACTTTCCTTCCGTCCCAAGAGGTCTGCCAGCGACGTCCGAGCGTCACAAATACTGTTCGCTGGCAGACAGCGTTCTCGCCAGCTTCTTCGCCATTTTCGAGTTCCTCCGTGAGCTTGACGCCAGCGTGGTGTTGTTGACGTCGTTTCGCTGTAGTGTCCGAGTGTGTGGAGGAGGTGTACATGTGACGCGCTGGCCTTGTAGAGAGCTGTAGGCAGAGGGATCTCTCTGCACAAGAGCGAGGGCGGTGCATCACTGTTGCGTCTGGCGACTTCAACTTGGCCTGCGCGACTTAGGGCTTGGGGATCCCAAAAAGTGGACGAACGATGTCAAAACGCACTGTCGGACTGCCAAAAAGCCGCTCAAAGCTGACTGTCACCGTAAACAAGCGGGTTGCTGCTGCTGGTACTGGCGCTGCTGGCGATGGCGCTTGAAGCAGGGACCAAATGCTTGAACAACGCGTTGCTGCTGTCGTTGGTTGTTGCTGTTGCTGGTACCGGACGGTAACATGTGCAATGTGTGTGCGTGCGACTGGAAGTATGCGCGAGCCAGCTCGCGCGTCAGGAGCTTCTTGCTTGCGCGCTGGCGATCTACATGTTCAGGCAAAGCGCGCTCGCGTCAGTTGAAGTCGATCGCGACCGCCAGAGCAGTCCTTTTTGAAAAGAAAGTAAGGAGGACGCCGAGGCAACACCTGGATTAAGCGATCGCAACAAGCACCAGCACAGCAACAGCAACAGTAGAAGCAGCAGTAGCAGCGACAGCGCCCGCACGCTCTCGAGCGCGCGCACCAAGCCTCCTCTCGCTTGCTTCGCGCTCGTCGCAGTGAGCAGGGCAAGAATTCCGGCTTGTTCGCTTGGCAGTTTATTAGCACCAATTCACACAACAACAAACAAGCTCAACTTGCACGATCCCACTTTGAGTGTGTGTTTTTTTCCTCTCCACTTTTCCAGACACGTCAGATCCAAATTCGTGTTTGGCCCTGCCGGGTTGTTCGGTCGTTGTCGAGCAGGCAGGCAGGCAGGCAGGCAAGCGCGAGAGAGCGTCAACGTCGTCGTCCGCGCGGCTCACTCACTCGCGCAACAAAGCACTCAAAAAGCAAGAGCAGCATCAACTTGCGTTTCTTTTCGTGCACGAAGCGCGAAAAATGAAAGAGTTCAAACCATCAGAACGCATTAAAAAAGAGTCAAAATCGAGCCAGGTTGCGACGACCAAACAAATGACTAGACGCGTTTTATGCGTTGCTTCAAATGCAAGCGGGTGGGTCTCTCGAGTAGTGTCTCTCTCAAGCTGCTTGCGACTCGATGCATGCATGGCCCAGCAGCTAGCACCTCGCCGCTTCCGCCGTGCAGGCACCCCATCTGGTTGACATCAATCAAGCACCAGCCCGCCACCCGCTCTTTATGCTTCCCAGTAGTATTATTACATTTTTTCCCTGAAAACCAAAGCAAGAAACGAAGTTGCATCTGCGGTAGGTTGAGGTTCGTGAGCCAATCAGCGATTGGCTGCCTTTTTGCGCGCCGCTTTGCTTGATTTCTCCCATCACGTTCTCGTCCCACACACGGCCCGCGCATACAAACCCCAAGTGAGTGTCCGTCCGTCTGCGACGACGACGACGACGACGACGACGAGCAAGACACAACGCGAGGGGCATTTCGCAATTTCCAAGGGCCGGAACGACCTGGGAGCCGACGAACGCCTGAGCCACCCATCTGCTTCGTGTATGCGTCCATGAAGCGCTCGCGTGCATGCGAAGACCTGCGCGCGCTCGAGTGCTCCTCCAGCGCCACCGCCGCAGCCGCCAGCACCAGCCCCCGAACAGGTCAGCAGCACCACCCGCTCCACAGCCGCGCGAAGCGCTCGCGCCGCGTCGTCGACGTGCTTGTCGACTCGGACTTCAGCGACCTCGAGGAGCTCAGCGAGGGCTTCTTCGCCGCCTTCCGCCTCGACTCCGGCGCGAGGACCGCGCCGCCTTCGAGCACCAGCGTCAGCGTCTCGCCGTCCTCCTCGTCCCCGTCGTCGTCGACGACCATGTCCTCCGCGATAGACGACGACTTTGCCTGCCCGCAGTTCGACGTTGTCGACCAGTTCGCCAACAGCTACGACCGCCTCGGACTCGCGGCGTTCGACGAGTGCTTGCCGTCGATTCGCCGCAACTCGCGCGACGCGCTGCCCGTGGTCGAGTGCGACGCCGTGAGCCTCACGGCGCTCCAGTTCAAGAAGAAGCTCCAGCTTGGGGGCGACCCCATGATGCTCGTGGACGCCGTCGTGAACGACGCGCCGGAGACGGACCTGCTCGGACGCTTCCCGTTCGATAAGCGCCAGGCGTTCGCGTCGCTCTTCATGCTGCCGGTGAATCCGAACCGGTGAACACGCAGCTCGGACGGTCGGTGATTACAGTGTTATCACCCAGCCATCTACTACTGCTGGTCCAGCACGCGGCGCCAGCGCGGAAGACATGCCTCTGTCTCCCACACAGCAGGCGGCGGCGACGGCATCGAGGCCCGCCCCCCAGCGCTCCGACCGGCAGTCCTTTCAGTTCGGGCGTCCAGACATCGCTCCTGTCTCAGCCACCCGTCGTGCTTTACCATCTCGACACTATCGGAGA
Source organism: Globisporangium orthogonon (assembly GCA_023334005.1). Taxonomy (NCBI): domain Eukaryota; phylum Oomycota; class Peronosporomycetes; order Pythiales; family Pythiaceae; genus Globisporangium; species Globisporangium orthogonon. The sequence goes on along the minus strand of JAASFW010000259.1, from coordinate 22,497 downwards.
CCTGATCTCCCAGCGTCGTGATCGACATTATCATCATCATCATCAGCAGCAGCAGCCGGAGGAGGAGGAGGAGGGGGAGGGGTGGGTTGTCTCCCAGTGAGCATCCATGTCCAGACATCTCCGGACAAGAGCGCCGGCGCGAGGCGGAAAAACACGCGCAGCTTGGGGTCGGAGGCTTCTTCTCGCGCACTTCCGCCCAAGTCGGTCTCCTTCGCCGCTGCTCGAGCGACTTTTTTTCTCGCGCAGCTGCTGCAGGTGCAGCGCAGCGCCAGCATCCAAGTCGAGAGTGAGAGTGCGAACGTTAGAGAGAGAGAGAGAGAGAGAGAGCATCCGTCGCGTTCTTCCCAATATTTATGGTGCTTTCTCTCAGGCATGCACGGCGTTCGCCCCAGTGTTCTTGCTCGTCATCCTCGTGCTGCTGCGGGCGCTTGCTCACCCGAACGGCGACCAGTTCGAGTGCCCTCCAGGCGGCTGCCGCGCGCTCGGAGGCACCGCCGACGACACATTGCGCTTCGCCCAGTCGCCCTCACCACCACCAGCACTGGGAGCACGAGCACCAGCTGGTTGGCCCCCGCGACTCGCGGCTGTCGCAGTGAACGAGCTAGTCGACGGTGGGGCATAGCCGCCACCCATGTGCTGCGTCAGCATTGCTGCTTGGGCGAACTGCGACATGGCAGCGCCAGTTCCAGTGGCGGAGCCGCATCGGCTCGGAGGACACCCGCTGCTGGTGTAGCAGCTGTAGCTGTCGCGTGGATACCCGCCCGAGGCAGTTGGCGGCGGTGCCGACGGAGCGGCGGTACCAATGCGTTCGTAGTCGCCGGCGTACCCGCCAAAGCCCGTGCTCTGTCTCTGGCTCTGCTGGTGCACGAACTTGGAGAGCGGCGAAGGCGGCGCGCCGGCGTCGTCCCACGGGCTGTTACCAAACGGCGTCGCGGGCATCGGCGGCGACGGAAGGAACTGCGACGGCGACGACGGAGGCGCAGCCATCGACCCCGGGCGGTAGCTTCCACCGCCACCGTTCTTCCGCGCCAGCCACTGGCGCCGCTTGCGCTCCCAGTTCTGGTCGCGCTTCGAGGACGTGAGAGGCGGCTGCGAGCCCCAGCTGCGGCTCGAGCATACGCTGGCGCCGGAGAACGGCCGGCCTGGTTGCTGTTGCCCCCACACGCCACTGCCGCCGCCGCTGCTGCTGCTGTTGTTGTTGTTGTTGCTGGTGCTGTAGCTGTACGCCGGTGTGGAGCTGCCGAAGCCGCCTGGTGCACCAGCTCGCTGGTATGACGACGACGGCGGCGGCGTGTAGTCGTAGCCCGCGCTGTTGTTGCCGTAACTGGGCGTGTAGCCGCCCATTCGCGACGGCGGGGCCGCTGCCGGGTCTGCGCTCGCCGCCTTGTCATTGTCCGGCGTCGCCGGCTCCTCGACCGTCCCGAGTCCTCCGGGTCCTGCGCGTCACTCACTCCGTGTCACGTCACCTTCTCCGAGCGAGCAGCAAGCGCCAGAAAGCGAGGCTTCATGCGTACCGAACGAGATGCTGGAGACGCCGCCGGGCGGCGCGTGCAGCCGCGTGGAGCTGCGCTTCACGTGCAGCTGCGCGGACGTGAGCGTCGACATGCTAGCGAGCGCTCGGTGCTGTCGTCCAGGAGAATGCGAAACAAGCGACCAGTCTTCCTAACTATAGGCGGCCTGGGAAGCGAACTGGCAAGCGAGTGCCGTCGCTGGCGACGACGTCCAAGCCCCCAAGCCCGGCCACCCGGCCGCCCACGTAGTGTGTTGTGGCGCTGGCGGCATGAGCCTTTTCGACGTCGCGGCGGACTTGAGCCAGTTCGCTGGCGACGCCGGCGAGGACGAGCTCCGCACCAGCGGAGGTCCGGACGCTCGCGCGGCGCTGCAGACGCGCTCTTCCACCCTCTGCTTGCTCGACGAGACGCTGCGCACCATCTACGACGCAGGCCGCTCGTCAGCTGGCGTCGCGGCTTCCACAGTGCTACGCGCCTCGAAGAGCAGCGAGCAGCTTGAGCGACGACTCCGAGAGCTCAGCGCGCCGGCGACGCTGTCAGCTGCCACCCAGCCGCCAGCGCAGGAGAACGCGCGCCAACGCACAAGCAGCAGAAACAGCAGCAGCAGCAGCGAGGCGGACATGACCGCGAAGACCATTCTGCGGCAGCTCAGCGACGAGGTCGAGCAGCTCGCCGAGCTGCGGTGCGCAAGCGGTGGGAGCCACGCAGCCAGCGCTGCGCGCTTTCTCTCGGAGAAGTTCATCGATGCGCGTCTCGTACGTGCCGCATGCGTGCATCGCCCTCCAGTGTCTGTACGTCGTTCATGAGAGCTCACACCTGCCGCGTTGGCTGCAGAACAAGCTGCCGCCGACGCCGTTCGTGCAGCTCGCGCGCAAGAAGGCGCTGCTCAAGATTCAGCAGCTCGAGCGGCAGCAAGAGCAAGCGAGCAGCAACAGCGCTGCGCCGCCAGCTGCAGCAGCAGCGAGCGCCCCACCACAAGCCGACGTAGACAGTGAGCTCTGGCGGCGGCTCGGAGCGCTCTCGACGCCGCAGCACGCGCTGCTGCAGCGTCTGGCCCGCGTGCCGGAAGCGCAGGTGAACGCGCTGCCAGCGCACCAGCGAGAGCTCGCGCGCTTCGCGCGGCGCTACGCGCTCGTGCGCACCATGTCTGCGCGCGACATCGCGCAGCTGCCGCCACACCAGCAGCAGGTCGCCCGCCAACTTCAACTTGCAGCGAAGACGACGCACTAATGCATTGCGAATACTTAGAGCTCAGTTCGACTCGTGCTGCTGCTAGAGAAGCGGGGGGTGGTAGATGAAGAAGGGTTCGCTGGCTGCTCACTGGCGCTGCTTGTCGTCCTTCGGCGCCGAGTAGAAGAGCGCGCTTCGCACGAGCACGAGCGCGCGGTCGTCGACGAACGCGGCGACGTCGAAGTTCGCGCGCTGCCGGCTGAGCCGCGTCAGCTCTTCAGCGTCGTTCGAGCCGTCGCGGGTCTCTCCACTGGTCGCTCGCTGTCGGAAGAGCAGCGACACGTAGCGGTGCTTGCCGACTGGCGGCGTCACCGGGTAGTAAGGAACGAGCACACGGCCCGCGGTCGATGACGGCTCGTCACCGCTGCCTTCTGTCGCGTGAATGTCCGCAACAATGTAGTGCAGGAACGGCGCGTGCGACGGGTCCGCCGGGTTCGGCGCGTCCACGTCCACGAGCACCCATGTGAAGAGCCCCGCGCCGTCGGAGACTGCGATCGACGGCGCGCTCTTCGCCTACACTCCCGCAGCATGCACGCCAGCCAGTGAGCACAGTAGGTCCCACCAGAAGCGAGTACCTGAGGAAACCCACCTCTGCCATCGGCACGAAGTCGCCATCGCGCACGCGTCGCCCGTTGTACGCGATTGTGAACTTTACACCAGACTCGGTGTCGACCTTGAGTTGCTCGAGGACTGAGTGGGAGATCTCCGAGTTGAGCGGGTCGGGCGCCACCTCTCGGAGCGCCATCGACTCGGCAGCGGTGGCTGCGGCGGGGACGCCGAAGCCCTGGTGGCCGTCCACGTAGTGCAGACTCTCGTGCAGGCCGGCAACCTGGAGCACGGACGAGAGCACGACGAGCGTCGTGAACAGCGCCAGCAGGATCTGCAGCGGCAGCGAGCGCGACACCGGCGTGGACAGCGGCGGCGTGTACGGCGGCAGCGGCGACGACTCGCTCGTCAGCGACGCGTACGAGTGCATGAGCGGCAGGCGCGAGCGGCTCAGGTGCGACGCGTGGCTCATGCCGCGCGTGACGCCCCAGCCGTGCATGGAGAGCGCGGGCGGCGGTGACGAAGGCTGGTGCGGGCTCGAGGCGCTTGCGCTGGAGGCGGCGGAAGCGTGTGTGGCTGACTGGTTCGCGGGCGAAGAGCTCCTTGCGAAGAAAAGATCGCGCGGCATACTGAAAACAAGTCGAGAAATCAGGCGAGAGTGATAGTCGCATGAGTCTGATAATTCCTTACACCATCCGATCACGACGACGACACGGACGTCGACGACGCTGACGACGAGCTGCTGCAGTGAGAGCAGGCGCTCGCGCTCCGCGGCGCTGGCTTCCCCGCCACGGGCTCGTGGCTGCTGCTGCTGCTGCTATTGGCGCCAACGCCGCTCATTGGCGGGTACTGCGGGACCATGGACTGCAGCCAGCGCTGCGTGGCCATCGTCCGCGGCGTCGAGTTGCTTGTGCGCTTCTTCCGCTTCTCCACGAACGCCTGCGACGCGAACATAGAGCGTCAGATGTGCTGCAGTTGATCACACACACACACACAAGGTGACGCACCGTTGCCGCGCGATGGCATCCTGGAGAGAGCACAGTCGCCTGCACTCGTCGCAAAAGCAGTTCCCCGGATCCTCTACTACTGCTGTTGCTGCTGTCGATGGTGCGACCGTCGTCCGCTCGCTGAATGTCGCCGCCGCAATTGCTGTTACCCCCCTCACCGCACTGCAAGCGCGAGCTTCCTCCGATCACCGTCATGTCGAGAGGAGTTGGTAAAGCTCCCAGAGGAGCAGCTGCGCTCTCTGCTGGTAGAGACGCCGTAGCACCACCGACCGCGTAGCTGTGCTTGCGTTGGTTATTGGTTGTGATGCTCCGCTTGGTCTCAAGCCGAGGCGACGTCGCGGCAGCGAACACCAGTGGCGCGAGGGTCGAGGCAGCTGCCAGTGGGCTCGCGGCCATGTCGATGTGATGCAGTGCGTTGCGCGCAAGGCGCTCATGCCGTTGCTGCTGCTGATACAAGTGCTCGCGCTCCCGAAAGCGGAGCTCGGACTCACCGACTTCCGTGTTGATGGTTGGATGACTATCAGTGTAGTATCGGCGCCGCGACCGCTGGTCATCCTGGCTGCTGGTCTCGCGGTAGGGCTCGTCGACCATGCTGTCGTAGTCCCGCTTTCGCACCGTAGACTGGTGTGGACTCGACGAGACGTAGCTGGTGGGAGCATCATGTTGTTGTTGTTGTTGTTGTTGCTGTTGCTGTTGTTGCTGCAATGAAGACGGTAACTGTGGCGGCCGAGAACAGCCCGCAGATACTGTCTGCTCGCTATCTACCGAAGGCTCGAAGCGGTCTTGGAAGAATTGCTGCTGCTGATCGCGCACGTCACGGAGCCCCCCGTTTCGGCGGAAGTTCAGCTCTGCGTCGTATGCATCGGAAGGAATCTCCCGGAGCATCTCGAACGTAGTGCCCGTGAAGCCTCGCTGCGAGGAAGCAATGGTTCTGCGAGTCTCAGCGAGCTGCTCGATCGGGTGCACGCGCGAATCACGACCTCGGGCGTTCTGCTGCTGCTGCTGCCGACGAGTGTCGATAGCCATCACGTCAATGCGGCGCTGTTGTGCCTGTTTGTATTCTGCCTCATACCGAGTGCTTGTGTGCGAGAGTGTTTCACGAACGCGATCGTGCTCCTCTGCTGCCGAATCTCGAAACCCCGCTCGAGGGTGCTGCTGCGTCCATTGTGCAGAAGCAACAGGCGTGACGACATGATACAGCTCGTTCTGCTTGTCTTCCTCTTGGCCGTAGTAGGGCGTTTTGTAGTGCTCGCCGTGGAAGTCTCTGCCAAAGCTGCGATCTTGTGTGAAGTGCTCGTGATAATTCTCGTACGTGTAATAGTCGACCTGTTGTTGTAGCTGCTGCTGCGGCACCTGAGCGTTCTGGCGCTCATGATGGTGGTTCTTCTTGTGGTGGTGGTGGTGGTGTCGATGGTGATGGTGTTTGTGGTGGTGGTGGTGGTGCTGACGACTCGAGTTCGAGCTCCGATCCCCCTGTCGCTCTCGTCTCGGATCATCATGATTCTGTTGGTTGCCGCGCTGGCGCTGAGGCAGCATGAGAGGCGAGCGCACGTCCGCATCTCGCTCGAGCGGCGCCAGCGCGTCCACGTCGACGCTGATCGTCGGCGGCATCTCGTCGATCTCCTGCCGCCCGATCTTGGCGCGCAGGCGCTCTTGGATGAGCGCCTTGAGAGGCGTGGTCATGTTCTCCCGCTAGCTGGCGCTCTGTCAGCGCGAATCGCTTGCTTGGGTGGTTCGGGGGAGGAGTGGCGGTGTGGTGAGCGTGCATGGAAGATGGCAGATGCGTCTCGACAGACGCCCAAAGATAGCGCGTCAAACGCTATTCCTAGAGCTGCAGGTGGAGAAACCCCCGCGCGAACGCCGCTTCGCAGTCCGTAGACTTCTTGGATGCAGGACACCCGAGACTTCTTAGACGTAGTAGATGACGACGACGTGAAGCCCACGCAGCAGCGATCAGGTCTTCGCATTGCTTGCAAGCTGAACTCGACGACGACGACGACGGTGGCGGTGAGAAAGACGCCTCCACTCGCTCGCTCTTAGCGCCAAAGTCGGTCATGAGCGCTCGCGTATCTGTGCTAAACCTTTTCAGCTCCAGTTTTTTCCTTGCCAGCGCGCAAAAATCGTGTAATCCGTGTAGTCCACTCAAAATCCACGTCACCTCAACTCGATCCAGATCACCAGCAGATCCGGCGCGAAGGTGCCAACCATGGCGACGACCGAGGCGGACGCCGCCTTCTACTCGTTCGCGTGCGTGATGCTGCTCCTGTACATCGCGCCGACGGCGCTCTTCGTGCTCTACCGCGTGCTGCGGACGCCCAAGCAGACGCGCTCGCTCGCGTTTGCGGCTCACGTGGCGGCGCTCGCACTGGCGCTCGCGCTCGCCGCGCACTGTGTGCGCCAGCTGCAGGGCGTTGACACGTCCGGCGTCTTCGACCCGTACGAGATTCTGCAGGTGTCGGACGCAGCGAGCACGCGCGAGGTCAAGCAGGCCTACCGCCGGCTCAGCCGCGAGCTGCACCCGGACAAGAACCTCGCAAGCCAGCGCGAGGCGGCGGCGCGCTTCGCGCGCGTGGCCAAGGCGTACGAGGCGCTCACGGACCCAAAGGGCATTGAGAACTTCCGCAAGTACGGCCACCCGGACGGCCGCCAGGCGCTCCTCATGGACTTTGCGCTGCTCTCGCCGTTCTCCGGCGCCAGCGCGAGCAGCTCGTCGCTCTTCGTACTCGCGTACTTCGCCATCATGCTCGGCGCGCTCGCGTGGCTCGGGTACTCGCTGCACCGGCGCAGCGGCAGTCGTGACCGCACGCAAATCTCCAGCAAGACCGCGGCGCTGCTTGTGGACGCGCTCGCGGAGAAGATGAGCGTGCACGATATCGTCGAGCTGCTGTTGGCGACAGACGAGATGACCACGTATCCGAACGCCGCGGAGGACCGGCTCGAGGCGCAGCAGCGCGCACAGGCGCACAACAAGCTCGTGAAGAAGATGGAGGCGGCCAAAGTGCTCCCATCGGAGATCTTCAGCCGTATCAAGAAGCACCCAGACCACGTCGCGAGGTACAATGGGAACGAGCGACGCGGTTCATAACTGGTTAGCGGGATGCTCAAGCGGATGGACTGCTTGCTCTGTGACAGGGAGAACATGCTCGCGTTGTACCAGTACCTGCGCCGCAACAAGCTCCATGGCGTACCCAAGCCGACGTGGCGTGCGTTAATATGTGTGTGAGAGAGAGACACACACGCACATCACCTCATCATTCTGCTGCCTTCCTCATATTGCAGTTGACGCACGCCTGCGCAAAGTGCTGCTGGAGCTCCCGTTCCTAGTCGAGGTGCGTCCGCTCGCTCGCTGGTGTCCAGACAAACGATCTCCATGATCTCACCTCACCCTCTCTCTCTCTCTCTCTCTCTCTCTCTCTCTCTCTCTTTCTGCAGATCTTTGCGCAGATCGCAGCGGAGCACTCGGTCAAGCGTGGCTTCACGGCGCTGACGCTGCTGCGCGCGCTGTCGTTGCTCTCGAGTCTGGCGCAGGGCAGCTTCGTGGCCGATGAAGACGCGCTGCGCGACCAGCGGGCGCGATTGGCGGATAGTGCGGCGCTGCCGCAGCTGCGTATCGAGGCCGCGTCGCTGAGCGTGCTTGACGAGGCGAATGTCCAGCCGGGTGACTGGATCACGGCCCAGCTCACGCTCGTGCGCGAACACGTGGCGGCGGGCGAGACGGCGCCACTCGCGTCCACGTTCTACGACGAGATCGACGCGAAGAGTCCATTCCGCAAGGAGCACGTGTGGTTCATCGTCATGGACAAGGCCTCGAGCCGCTTGTTCGCTGCCTGGAAGGTAGGCGCGATAAGGAGAAACGGTAGGATGCTGCAGGTAAAAAGACTAGAGTCTGACGCGGTGTTTTTTCGATTGTAGTGTGTGGATCTCTCGCAGCAGGTGATGCAGAAGGTGGGGTTCAAGGGTCCAGGGCTCGCAGGTGCGCTTGAGAGCTCTTCTCTTCTTGTGTGTGTGCGTCGACCATGTCTGATACATCGAGTGTGTGCGGGCGGCTGGCAGGCAAGTACGAGGTGGAGATCCGTGCCGTGGCAGTCGCGTACCTGGACATCCACGCGAGCGCCAAGGTGCCGCTGCTGGTGGAGTCGCCGCGTTCGTGAGCGTAGTCACTCATCCGATGCAAGTGACGTCAGTCATTGCGCTTGCCATCCGAGTCAATCGATACAAACACGCAATAAAGTTTCTTCCACAATTCAATTATTGGATGCGAAGAGCTCTTCGGGTGACGACGGCGGCGGCGGCAGCTGCTGCTCGCCACTGCCGCGCGCTGAGCGGGAGCAGCGGCGAGCGCCTGCCGCGCGTCATCGCGGAGGACGCGGTGTTCGAGAACCCGTGGCTGCGCCTGAAGCGCATCCGATTCCTAGACCAGTGCGGCCGCGAGCGCCAGTGGACGGGTATCGAGCGCACGACCACGCACCCGACGCCTCCTTCATCCGCACCAGCAGCAGCGCATGAAGCAGTCGCTGCTACCCAGGACGCCGAGGAGCCATGCGACGCAGTGGTGGTGTTCCCGTTCCTGACGCAAGCAAGCGCGCCGCACCGCGTGATCCTGATCCGGCAGTTCCGCCCTCCCGTGGGCAGGTGGGTCGTCGAGCTCCCCGCGGGGCTCATCGACGGCGCTGAAGCCCCGGAGGCCGCGGCGTTCCGCGAGCTGCGCGAGGAAACGGGCTTCGAAGGTGCGCGCGTGCTGCACATGGGGCCGCCCATGGTCAACGACCAAGGCATCACGAACGGCCGGTGCCGCCTGCTGCTCATGGAGGTGCGCCAGGAAGACCAGCGCGCCGACAACCAGCAGCACCTCGAGGACGACGAGATGATCCAGGTGCTGCTCGCGCCGCTCGACGGACTCGTGCCCTGGCTGCACGAGCGCCGCACTGCGACGGGCGACGCGATCGACGCGCGGCTCTACTCGTACGCGCTCGGACTGCAGGCGCTGCCGCACGTGCTGCAGTGAGAGAGCGAGCAGCGAGAGCGCAGCGTGTTGTCTCTAATCTCTAGGCTTTAGTGGTATTAAAGAACGCGGGCGGTGCTCGCGGAAGGCGCAATGGCTGACTGCCTATCTGCACTAGCACATCATGAGATAACACAGCTCGTGTCCTCGTCGTCGGCGCTCGTCTTGCGCTGCTGCTGCTGCTGCTGCTGCTGCCGCTGTGTCTCTCGCTCCTTCGCGGCTTGCTCCTCCGCGCGCTTCTGCAGCCGCGCCTCGCGCCGCAGAAAGTACCCGGCGGTCGAGTGCAGCTTGTAGTGCTTCGTCCGCCTGCCACGCACACGTGCTATCACCAACTGAAGCGCAGACATGTGCAGCGTAGCTAGCTAACCGGACACACCGTACCGCCGGATGCGCTCCTCTTCCTCCTCGATGCGCTCCTCGACGATATTCGCGCCGTAGTAGCGGCTGGGATTCCCGCTACTGCGCCGCGCGTGCACGCCGTAGTGGTGCGCGATCCACACCTCTTCGTCGATGCCGTACATGCGCCGCGCCGTGTAGTCCGGCGCGCCATCGTAGCCTCTCGCAGCCGCCTGCGCCGCCGCCTGCGCGGCGTACGGGTGCATTCTGCCGCCGCCCGTGGCCTGTGGGCCGAAGCTGTGCACGGGCCGAGAAGCGTCGTACTGGCGCCGGCGGCTCGCGTCCGAGAGCACCGCGTGCGCCTCGCTCACGCTTTTGAAGAGCTCGGCTTTCGTCTGCCGAGCGAGGACGCGGCGGGTGAGCGAGCAGGCGCACGTGGGGAGCGTGTAGCTAGCGTACCGGATCATTGCCCGTCACGTCCGGGTGCAGCGTCTTGGCTGGCGGCGCACCGTAGCATCAGCGAGAGCGGGTGAGTGTGGGGGGAGATTAGGAGGGTGCATCTCTCCGCCGCCTACCGAGGCGGAAGTACGCGTCCTTGATCTCCTTCGTCGACGCTGTTCTACGGTAGCAGCCGCGCATGTGCGCGCCGTCAGTCGCCGGCAGCTGCTCCGCGGCAGCTTAGCTTCCGCACTCCCTGCCAGCAGCAACTCACCGAGCGACATTGAGCAGCCGATAGTAATCGGCCATCGTCCGAGGGTTTGACAAAGGCGAGTGTTTCCGCTGATTACGACTCGAGAGGTCCATACGAGCACATGCATCGGGTATGAAAGGACTTGGAGGAGGAGTGATGGTCACTTCAACTTCCGCGAGCAAGCAGCTCGATCAGTTCCGCATTCTCTGCGTCGCGCGCAAGCTGCTCTTCCTGCTTGCGCTTCCAGCGATGTAGCGCTACGAGCCCAAGTGCCAGCGTCGCCGCTGCCGCCAGCGCGGGAGCAGCCGCCGCATGCGCGAATGCCTCGCGCATGTACAGCGCGGCCGCCCATGCCGACGTCGGCGCCTGCGGCTCGCAGCGACGCAGCCCCGCGCTGGTGCCACGCGCGTTGTTCGGGACGGCGACCACGCCGACGCACGCGCTCGCCACTCCACTGCCGCATGACTGGCAGCACACGTCACTGGTGACCGCGAGCTGCGTCTGCGTGCTCGTGGACGAGAGCACGGTGCTGCCGCACGCTTCGTACGGACCCGGCTGCTGCTTGCTCGCGCACGTCGCGATCGCGCTGGCGGCGCTGAACATCGCGCGGAGCGATGAGGCGTTCGCACAAGGCGCGTCGCAGTCCTTGAGCGAGAACGTCTTCGAACATGTGAGCATCGTGGTGGACTTGTCATATCGAGCAAGCTTGAAGGTGCATGTCGTGCTGAGCGTTGTGATCGCACTGGTGGTCGGGAGTGCCTGCAGCTGGACAGCAAAACGCCGCACGATATCGAAGGATGAGGCGTTCTCGGCGCGCACGATCTCGACGCTCTTACGAGAGTTGATGCTCGCGGAGCACACGACGCTCACCACGGACGAATGCAGCGCCATCGCGCCATCAGCGTTTGTCGCTTCGAGCCCGAAGCCCGACTGGTAGTCGAACGTGAGCTCGACAAAGTCGCTCTTCGGGATGTTGCAGAGCGGCGCATCCGTGAGCTTGAGAGGATTGGCCGACGTCTGGTACCACATCATGTCGAATCTCTCGCACACACGCACGGGTGTGTGAACGTGCAGGTACACTCGGAACGCAAACGCACGCACGAGTCCACACTGCGACCAGGCTTCGACCGAGATCTGTGTCTCCGACTGCGCGAAGGTGTGTTCGATCGCGCTCGCGCTGCTCATGAGACGCCACGTGGGGTCGCCAGCGATGCGGTACCGCCAGAACACGAAGCTGTTGGCATCCTTCCCGCCCGTGAAGCTGGCCCAGTCTGAGTGGAACGCTGTCGTTGTGCTGAGGAGAGCGCTCACTTTCGACCGAAACCTGCACGAGTCGTCATCCTTCTCGCCAAATCGGGTGCACAAGAGCGCACGGTGGATCTCTGTGGGTGGGACTACCACGGAGGAGTACGAAGTGGCAGCGGTGTACGCAAGCTCCTTCAGAACGTTCTCCGATTCAGTCATGACGCTGTCACGAACCTGTGCGTTCACCTTCAGCATCGAGGGACCAGAGAGCGTGAGACACTGTGCGTAAGCACACGTCTCGCTGTCGCGGCCGTCGCAGCGCTCCGTGTCATACGTCGAATCGCAGAGATAGTCGACCCACCTCTCCTTGAGCGCGACGTTCACGCGGCAGCAGCGCGTGCACTGCGCGTTGTTGGTGTTCACTGGAATGTCCGCCTGCAGTTTGCTGCCGTCCGCGAAGAGAGCCTGCTGTGCTATTGAGCTGCTGAGGAAGTCGGACCACACATGCTTTGGCGCAAAGCACTCGCGGCTGTCCGCGAACTTGCTGCCGCCTGCCACAAACCTGTCGGTGAAGAAGTTGCGCAGCTCGAAGAGCTCGTCGTCGCACCGGTTGTTCACACTGCAAGCGTCGTTCGAGGCGTTGCTCTGGAACGCTAAGATTTGTTGTACTGACGCGTCAGCTTTGACAAGATTCGCAGCAGTGAGCTCGGCGTTGAGCAAATTGCTGCTGCCGCCCACTGTGACGCTGTCAGCTGCTCCTGGATCGCAGAATGGCTCGGGACATTGTGTCGTCGCGTAAGGGCGATTCTGGTCGACTACCGCGAGGCACCCAGTGCATGAGTCTTTGCGGTAGCTGTCCACTGCGGTTGCGACGATCTTGTACTTGCCGTAGCCCGTGAATGGGATCTTGGCAAAGATCGATGGTGGAGTCTCCTGGTACTTTGACCATCCGGTCGTGCTCGTCTTCGTCGAGCTGCTGTCACCAGAAGGAGTATACTTTGGCTGTCCGTTAAACGCGCGTGGGAGCTGCAAGGGGCGGCGCAGAAGCAGCGCGTCGCGATCGATCTTGCCGGAAAGCTTCTGTTGCGTGTACAAGAAGCTGGCTATGTCATCGCCGCTGTAGACTGGTGAGAACTGCTGCGTCGACGTGAGCGTGACTTGGCGCGAGGCGTCCGTGCTCTTCCCCTCCTCGACGTTCGTCGTCATGAGGTACGGCACGGGCATTCCCGAGGATACCATCAGCGCCGACAGATCGCACGTCTTAAGAGACTCGGTCACCTCGAACTTGAGCGGACCGAAGGCGTCCCAAATGCACGTGCCGCACGTCACGTCGCTTGGCGGCTCAGGGTTGCTGAGCTTCACGCAACTCAGCTTGCTGTTTGCCTGCATCATCTCGTAGCCGCTCGGACACGTGCAGATGCACTGCTTGTTGCCCGAAGCGTCGAGAAACGGGAACGGTTTGCTGTTCGGCAGCTTCGCGACGCATGTATACCGCGTCGCGGTTGTGAACAGCGAGTACTTGGCGAGTTCGTTGATGCTGGAGAGATACTTGGCGTTTGAGAAGATCGTGGATGGCGTCGCACCGTTCGCGAGCTCGTTCACCTGGAAGTTGTACGCGAGCCGCACCTTCGCTTTCTCCTCGTAATCCGTGAGCGCCTTGTAGGCACTCGAGTCTTTGAAAGGACCCGAGCCATCATCCTCAAAGAACATCACCGCAGCGGTGACGTCGTCATTCGGAGAGGGCAGCGCAGAGGTGACCGAACCGTACGGCTTGAAGCCGTCCAACCGCGAGAGCCTGCTGCGTACCATGATGTTCTCCGAGAAGGGTGCGCACGTCGAGACGTGCAGCACGAACTTGAACTTGAGCACCGCGCTTGCGTCGTTCCTCCAGTACGTGGGCTTGCTCTTCACGATGGCCGCGAACCAGTCTCTGATCTTGGCGATCGTCGCGTCTGAGAGGCACGACGAGATGCCGACCACGACATTGGCAGCATTGGCACTATCGCGCACGCTCTCAATCGTGACCTCGGTGCACGTCACAGGCGGGAAGCCGCCGTTCGTGGCGCCGCTCGTGCTCGTGCGGCGGTAGCTTTGCAACCAGCTGACGTCCGAGACAACATCGGTCGCGTCTGTGAGAAAGAGATCATCGGTCGCATACGACCGTGCAAGGTCGCGTCGGAACTCGACGAACGCAGGGTGCGCCAGCGGCAATAGCAGCGTCAGCAGTGATGCTGCTTTCATGACGGAAGATCGACTGGAAGGATGAGCGTCGACATTGGAGACGAGAGCGGCGTCGCTACACGAGTCGCCGCGGCGCTTCCAAGGCGGCGGGTAGCAACACCCCTCGACTGATCGACAACCCTGCCTTCCAGGCGGCTGACAAGATCGCTCGCATTCCTCAAGTCGCCTCCACGTACGATCGATCCAAGCAGACATCCTCGCTTTCTCTCTCACGCGTATGCAGCCATGGTGTCGCTATGGCAATTGCTATGGCAATTCTCACGGACTCTGCTGCTGTTGGCGGCAGTGCTCACAACCGTGCCTCCGCAAGCTGCAGCGTCCGTGACCGTCGAGCTCAATGACGCGTTGGCAAAATCATACGCGGATCCGAGTGCCAGCACGCTGTCCTTTGCCGGGACGACGCAGTTGCTACCCGAGGGGATCCTGATGACCGTGGATGGCTACTACGGCGGCCAAAGCGACGTGATCAACTGCTCGATCGCCGAGACCAAGCGCGAGCGCCAGGGCGCGAACGTCACGGTGCTGCTACTGCTCTCCAAGTGCCTCAGCGACGCGTCGCTAAACAGGATCGAGAGCTGGATCGCCGACATGAAAGCCAAGGAGTACACCTTTCTCCAGGACGGCATCGAGTCTCCGATCGAGTTCGCCGCGACGGTAGTGCCCGGAAGCTGTCAGGAGCGCGGGAAGCCAGTCAAGAGCGCGTACAAGAACGCTCCCGCGTCCAGAGTGCTTTCTGAAGAAACCTCGTCCGCTGCGAACCTGTCTCAATTGGAGAACGTGGTGCAGAGCGATCTCGATCGCATTGCGGCGTTTGCACGCTTTGGCCGCGTGCTCGTTACGCCACCGAACCTGGAGAGCGGCGAGGAATCGGAGCGTGCGATCGCTGTCGTCAGCTTTGTGAACAACGCTAGATCGTACGACGAGGTCGAACTGTTCGAGCGCAGGTTCAAGGCAACCAAAGCGTTCAACTTCCTCATCTGCGAGGACGGCGAGGAGGACGCGTGCACGGATTCGTACGAGAACGCGATCGTTGTGCGCGAGAACGTCGACCTGGTGTTCTACAGCCCCTTCATCGTGACGCACACGTTCTCGTGCCCCTTGCTCGAGAACGGCATCCCCGTGAGCTACATCGACGCGAAGCAGCGGCGCCGGTGCTTCTGCGCCTGCCCCGCGGGCTTCGAGCTCCAGAGCGGCGCGGGCAGACACAAGTCCTGCGCCAAAACTGAGTGCGCCAGCGAGGCGTTGTGCGCCTGGAACACGCACCCGTACGGCTTTAAGCATGAGGTCACGACGGCGCTGAGCAGATGCAGTCTCGACAAAATCGCGAGCGCCTGGGGCGTGCCCGCGCCGTTCCCGAGCGATAACTACGTCGCTGACGGCCGGGCGAACGCGTACAGAGGAACTTCCACCGGCCCACATGTGAAGCTTTCGACCTCGAAGCTACCGTCGCAGGCGTACGATGGCGCGCGTCTGCTCAGCCTCTCGTCGCTCGGAGACGTCGGGCTCTTCAAGCGAAAGGTAGCACCGCCTTACGTCATCGATCTGCTTGACCTGCTCGCAATGGGAGACGTGACCGAATACATCCGCATTCCTGAGCCGGTTGTCGCGCTGAGCGCGGACGAGCTCAAGTCGAACGAGCGCGTGTACTCGTGGGCGTACTATCAGACCCACCGCCGGGAAGTGATCGACGCGCTCACGTTCTCAGCATACGGCAAGTACTCGCTCACACTGTACGCGCAGGACTACCACCAGAACGCGACGTGCACGGGGTGTCTCGCGATCGTCGACAAGTTCCGCCCCACGGCGACCACAGCCTGTCCTTCTAGTCTCCCAGAGAGCGACGCTGACGGATCCGCAGAGATGACCACCGTGACGCTCCCAAAGGCGGACAGTCTCGTGCAGGCGTTCTTCCGGTTCGCGGAGAACGCGGCGAATGACGCGTGCAGCACCACTCGGTGCGACGAGAACGTGTGGAAGAAGCGTGACTTCTTCGAACCAGCATTCTCGGAGTACAAGCCAGCGTCCGTGGAGCAGGTCAAGAAAACTTTCAAGGCCGCCAGCGTGAAGACCGACCTCCTCGCAGCACTCAGGGCGCAGAAGAACCCGATCGCCAAGGCGTCGGACCAGACGTGCGCGAAACCGGACAACGTGCCGGTCGCAAGCGGCCAGTGCAAGCGCTGCGTAAAACTCGCGAGCGCGCTACGAGAGTACTGGACGGACTACACGTGTCAGTTCGAGTACGACGTGCAAATGTGTGAAGGTGACGCCAAGCAGACGTGCGCACTCGATCAGTGCCTCGTAGTCAGTGGGAACGCGCTTGCGACTGCGACTGCGGCGCTGACGAGTGCTGCAGCGAGAGAATCCAAAGCACTCGGCGCGACCGCAACCACCGAGATCCGCAAGTCCGTCGGCGCACAATGCTCGAAGATCGGCGGCGCGAGCGCAGCGTGCAAGGTCCAGCTCAAGCTGTCCCAGGTCGTCGATGGTGCGGCGAGCGCAAGCGCCAAGTCAGTTCTCGGCACAGACTCTGTCGCGTTCGTGTTCTGGCGCTACCGCGTGACGAACGCCGGTGAGTGGAAGCTCTGGAAAGGGGGCGCCAGCGAGGATGTCGAGACGTTCAAGGACACAGAGACCAAAGTGATCGTCGAGGCGTGGACTGCGTGCGGTATGGTCGCGTCTCCGTTCGCATTTTCGGTCGTGTTAGTGCTACCGAAGCCGTCTGCGTACGGCTCAGCGCTGTCGGCGGTGGCATCATCGCTGATGAATGCAGGCGAGGGAAACGTTGCAGGCGAGGCTGTGGCGTCTTCACTCGCTGCGTGTGCATTGGTGGGGCTTGTTGTCGTGGCGGTGAAACGCCGACGCTCGAATGCTGCTGCCGCCGAGAGCGTTCACATGGACGACGCTTACCTGCCGCTTCTGGAGTAAGTCTGCATAGGCGAGCTAGCGCTGCGAGCGATCCTACAGCTGCGATGTCTGTGTGGTATACCTTCCAACAGTGTCTTCTCATGCTCCACTCTCGTCTCGCTGCGCAAATCGCCCTTCGACGAGTCTGGCCATGTTGATTGACTGCGATGCGAGTTCGCTTGGCAACCAACAGGCTCGGCAAACTTGAGGACTGCGTAGATGAACCATAGCAAACAATTGCCGCTGTTGTCGTTGAGATCGTCACGAACGACTCAAGACTGCAGTCAGCGAGAGAGAACAAAGAGTGCAAATGTACACGATGCATTCAATGCAATGACAAGCAGTGCTGTTCGCGTCTTCGCTGCCTCGGCGGACGCAAATTTGAGCTCACTCTTTCAGTTCTCTCGCGCTTTCACGCTACGTCGCTTAGTTCGCTCCAACGCGAGCGTAGCGGCTGCCGAGTCGCACACACAGTATTTCCCCCCGCCATCATGGGCTCCCTCTGCATCCTAGTGCAGGAGCGGGTAGTAGGCGTCGTCCGCCGCCATGTTCGCGTTGCTCGACGCACCGCGGCGCTTCACGACCACCAGCGCCACCAACGCCACCAGCGCGCTCGCAGCGAGCAGTCCGGTGACGGCGGCGTGCTCCTGGCCGGCGTTCACAAGCGCATGGCCAGCAGACATGAGCGCGGTCGTGTAGCTGCTGCCGCCGTAGCTGTTGCTGTTACCGTAGGCGTTGCTGCTACCGTAGGCGTTGTCGTACGTGGACTGCGGCTCACAGCGCTTGATGTTGTCATCGCCTTCCGGGACACTCAGAATTGGCGTGCACACGAGCCTCTCTCTCTCGCACGACGAGCAGCACGTCGGGTTCTCCGGGTTCACGATGTATGTCTTGGGCGGGATGGCGACGTAGTTGTCATTGGATGCCGGTGCTGCCTTGACGATGGTCCCGTCACATGCCTCATACGGCCCCGGGAGACTCTTGCCCGCGCAGTTGTCGTACTCGCACTCAGCGTTCGGTGGGTTGTCGATCTCGGGCTTCGTGCAGTCCTTGAACGCCAGCTTCGTCTCGCACGGCTTCATGATCTCCTTGCCAGTCATCTGCCTGTATGTGAAGCCGCACTTGATCGTCACGTGCGTGAGCTCGGCCGTCTCGGCATTGTTGATCGCCTCGACCGCGAAGCGCCTGATAATGTCCGAGTCCTTCGTCACGTGCAGGATCTCGACCGGCGTGTGGCCATCGTACTCGATCGTGCACCGGATGTCGCTCGCGTACATGCTGATGCGGTCACGGTCGTACTCGAGCCCCATCTTGGGCCGGTAGTCGAACGTGAGCTCCGCGAAGTCGCTCTTTGGGTACGTGCAAATGGATTCCGAGAGCGGTAGGCGCGACACCGACGTCTGGTACCACATGTTGGGGAAGAGCTGGCAGATATTCACGTCGCTATGCGGGTGCAGATGGAGCGAGAAGACGAACTTCTTAACAATGCCGCATTGCGTCCATGCCTCGACGTAGATGTTGCTCTTGGCGTTCTCGAACGTCTCCGTCTCTGAGTACTCGTTCTTCCAGAGCTTCCACTTGCCGTTGTCGACCTTGTAGCGCCAGAAGACAAAGTCCGAAATGGCACCGGACGCGGAAGTGAGGTCGAAGTTCGCAGTTGCTGCCACGTCGATCAACGACGGGATTGTGCCCTGGAACGTGCACTCGAGGCCTGAGGACGTGTCGTGCAGGCTCGGGCACTCGAGTGAGCGATGGATCTGCGTCTCCGTCTGGTAGCCCTCCATCTGGATCTCACTGAGTACCCTCGCCGAGAGCTCCTTCGTCGCCCGGTTGATGCCTGCAGTGGCGGAAGCGAATGTCTCGCCGTCCAGGGTCAGGCACTGCTCGAACGTGCAGGTGTCATCGCCGCTGCAGGTCTCCTCGTCGCCGCCGTACGTGCTGCTGCACTTGTAGTTGGTCCACAACTCCTTGAGTGTTGTCGACAGCTTGGCGCAGCGCCTGCATAGTCCATGCTTCACGGGCTCCTCGCAGTCCTCGGCCTCGGTGGGGCTGCCGCCCACCTTCGTGAGCGGATTAGTCGTCGCCTCAGGCCGCTCGGTGAACGCCTTAATCGTCGCCTTCAGGTCGAAGAACGACTTGCCGTCGTTGGTACTCGCGACGCACTCGCTGTACTTGGTCTCGAAGAAGTCTCGCTTCCTGAAGCACTCCTCGTCGCAGCGCGAGCTGCTGCACGCGTCGTTGTCCGCCTTGTCGCCGTAGTCGAAGAACTGATCGACGAGGTCCTGCGCAGCGCTGAGGCTGTCCGTCGTAAGTTGCGCGTTCGTGTCATCTCCCGGCACGCCGTCATTCAGCGGCGTCGGGCATGTCGTCGTCGCTCTCGGACGGTACTTGTCCACGATTGCAAGGCAGCCCTTGCACTCGGCGCTATCGTAATAGTCCTTGGCGTAGAGCGAGAGCGCGAACTTGCCGTACGACGGGTACTTGAGCCCGTTCACCTTGTCTTCGTTGAAGACCTGGTACTCTTTCCACGGGAACTGCCCGGATCCCGCGACGTTTTCGCCCGTGCCGTCTAGGTTCGACGACGTCAGGTTCACGTACGCCAGCGTGTCGACGTTCGTGCGCCCGTCCGCGACATAGTTGTCCGACGGGAACGGCACGGGCACACCGCAGTCACTCACGATGTTGGTGATCTGGCAGTGGCCGTACGCGTCCTCCGCCTTCCGCTTGTCGCCGATCTCGATGCGGAACCCTTCCTTGTGGTCACTCCATACGCACGGACACACCTCGTCGGTCTCCTTCTTGCACACCTTGTGCCTGCGGTAACCGCGCGTCTCCAACACTTCCTTGTGGCCCGCGGGGCACGCGCAGAAGCAGTCGCGCTTGCCATCGTTGTCCACGAACGACACCGGGACGCCGCCCTTGAGACTGTCGCCGCAGCCGATCTGCCGCACCACCGCAAACGGGTTGTACAAAAAGATGTCGATCGGGTCTTCTAGCGTGATGGAATCACCGAACGTCTTGCACGAGCCGTCCCTGTTCTTGCGTGCGCACAGAGCGAATGTGATGGCGTTGCTGATCTCGAACTTGCGCTCGTATAAGTCCACCTCGCGGTATGACTCGTAGTTGTCCACGAAGCTGATCACCGATACCGGCGTGGTCACCGGGCTCTTGTGCTCAACTGTCTCTTGGAGCGCGGAGAGCACGCGGCCGACGTCACCAAAGTGCTCGCGGACGCGTGCGATATCGGCATCCTGCACGCCGTTGGAGAGGAGTCTCGCCTCTACTGGCCTATTCTTCACAATAGCAGCGCCTTCATCACCACCACCATCCCTCTCGTTGTCAGCGATGTTATCGTAGGCCTTGTTGTAGTTCGCCTCCTTGCAGTCACCCGGGATCGCCGCGACCTCGAACTTGAAGTCCTTGGCCGAGTAACCAAAGTTGTAGAGCCTCTTGTTGTGCGTGACCTCGAGCACCCACTTCTTGATCGTTCTGAGCTCCTTGTCGCTCAGGCACTTGGACACCGCGATGAGCACGGTCACTGCGTCGTCTGTGACCACATTCTGGGCCGCGACGCACTCGTTTGGCGGCTTGTTGTAGCCAGCGGCGGCACTCAGCGCCGTCAGTACGCTCGCAGGCGGCAGCTTGGTCTCATCCGAGGCGAACGTGATGCGGTTCTTGCCGCCTGCGCTGCTCGCGTACGAGACTGAGAGCGTGCGATTGAAATCGACGAGCTCGGCGGTCGCGAGCTGCGCCACCTGCAGCAGCAGCAGACCGAGCGCCGGAAAGATCTTCATCGCAGTGGTGGCGATACGACTTGCGAGGGCGCCAGAGAGAAGCTGGAGAAACTGGGGAAAGCTGGGGGCAGATTTGCAAGTGAGAGGCGAGCGACGTCGCTTGCATCCATCCGCGGCAGGCAGGCAGGTAGGCAGGTAGGCAGGTCGCTCCCTAGGAAGAGGCGCGACGCAACCGAGACGTCGTTGGTTATCGGAGGCTCTTCGGATGCGGCGCGCTTGAACGCGGCGACTCGAGGAGTCAAGGTCACTGTTGTTCCCCCCTCCGACAACAGCTCATCCAACACACGGACGCATGACGTCGTGCGCGGCAGCAGGAAGTGATAGAGGGCAAATGGCGGAATGAACTGGAGGAGCGAGCTGCTGCTGTTGCTGACTTGTTGCAATGGAGCATCGCGTCGAACTTGCCTGCGAACTGCACGGCAGACGATCGATGTTCGTGGCCGAGCGCGTGCACAAGTCGACGCCAATTGTTGTAATTTGAGCTGCTCCACTTGGTCCTGTATTCCTCGTGCTGCGTCTTAGATCTTAACGAAGCGACTCAGTTGAAGCTTTAGCTCACGCTCCACGTCCTTTACCTTTGTGTCGACTCTTTCGAGAACCACCTGAAGCACACTCGCTTTGATTGAATCGGCCGTCTCGGATCGCGCTTGTTCGTTTCGTCGCTGCTTGTCAGCTGCAAACGTCTCCGGACTACGAGGTGCGTCATCGTACCGAACAGGTCAAAGCTTCGCCACGGCCTCGGTGTTGACGCGCTGTAGCATGCACTGGTTGGGCGCTGGGTTGATTGAGCAAGTGCTCGTTCTTGAGGTAGATGTTCCGCGCTGCATTCACGTCTCGATCCAAGACCAAGCCGGATCTTGGGCTCTGGCATCTGTAGATCTTCTCGCCCTGCAGCGTTGTGTGGATGGTGCCGCACCACGTGCACGTGTCGGTAGTGCACAGGATCAGCTTCCCGTCGACCCGGTTCAGTCTGTACTCGAGCAGCTCGCGGAAGCTGTAGTGCGCCTGCAGCAGCATCTTGCGCGAGATTGTGTGTGACAGACTGCGATGTCTCCTTGTCACCTGACTCGTCTCGAATGAAGGGAGGAGAACCTCGTCGTATCTCGCGGCGATCCAGCTGGCGAGTCTGTGATCCATGTCCTTCTTCATGTTGCGAACACGAAGATGCATGCGGAGAAGTCGCCACGTGAGACGACACCTCACACGCTTGAGCCGACAGCGCACCCTATACGAGATCGTCCTGTGGCGATCGCCAAGCACTTTCGCAAGTGCCGATTGTCTGGGTCAGACACTGACATGACAGATCTAGTTGGATCGTAGAGTGTCACGAACGCTCGGACACCAGGATCGATGGCGCAGGTTCTTGTTGTCGCACGTGATGCAGCGAACAAGCGGGAGCGAGGGATTCAAAGAAGAGGTCGCCTATGCGAAGTCGCCGGAGTCTACAGATTTGTTCAATGGTTGCAGGGCAGACTCTCATTCGACATCTCGCTTCCAAGTACTCACGTCATTCAAGATCCCAAGCACCACCGCCGCCTCGCTGGCTCCACGATAAAAGGCAAGGCATATCGTACACTCGTACAGGTCTGAACATATCGGCAGTCTCCAGATCGACCACCAGCGCGCCAAAGCGGTCGATGTGAGCGAGCGGGCGAACGAACTTGTCCACCAGGATCTAGCTCTGGTGTCTAGGAGAGCCGAACTCCGCGGTGTCAGGCAGTTGTTAGAGTTCTGAACGTTGTCGACTCGAAGGGTAGTATCAACGGTAGAGCTGCAGAGAGAGTGACATCACCGTCGCCATCAAATGCTCCACAACGAGGATGCTCGCAGCAAAAGAGCATGGCGAAATTTTGGCTCTAGCGAAGTGAAGCGAAGCCATGTCGAGCGTCAGGATGCAGAGCGGTCAGCGGCTCGGGTGATCGCCCGACTACGTCTGCTGCTTTGGTCGACGACCAAGTCAACGACGACAACGCACGAATTATTCAGCGAC
>JAASFW010000258.1:0-26553 GCA_023334005.1 Globisporangium orthogonon | reverse complement strand
CCAGCAGGGCACTCGGCCGACTCCGTTCGTGCGCGGAAGCCAGTGACTCAACGAGCCATCCCTGTGTGCGAGGTCTCCTCACACGCACACGTGTTCAATCCAGTATGAACCTGCTGCGTGCTCTCTTGCACAGCCGCCCACTACAGTGAGGCGAGATCCGGTAGGATAGTAGCACAGCACCGATTTTTCAAATGCGCTCTTTCCGATTGGCTGAACAACCGATATGAACACAATGATTGGCCGAACTGCCGAGCTCAGCAGCTGAGTGTGGCAATCGCAACCACATTCCTCTTCCACCATGCGCATCTTCGGTGTCGGCGTCGACATCGCACACGTTCCGCGCTTCGAGCGCTGCGTCGCGCGCCACGGCGACCGCTTCCTGCGCCGCGCCTTCCACCCGAGCGAAATCCGCGAGTTCTACCGCAAGCCGCTCGCCGCGCGCGCGAGCTTCCTGGCCTCCCGGTCTGCCCGCCTTTGTAGCTCTTCACCACCGCCATCGCCGGACTCGCCGCCTCTAACGCTCTCTCACTTACTGCACGACCGTCTCCGACTCTCAGCTGGGCGGCCAAGGAGGCGACGTTTAAAGCCTTCCAGCGCTATCGCGTGCTTTTCCCGGAGATCTGCCTCATCAAGCAGCAGAGCGGCGTGACTGGTGCGAGTGTGTTCATGCCGGTGACAAAGCTGGCGGTTGCGGAGACCTCCGGTGCGCTGAGCTTGGAGTTCAGCGGGGAGACCGAGGCGCTCGCCAAGCAGCTTGGTCTTGTGGTGCGGATGGCTGCGAGCTGCTCAGAGAGAGGAGTGGGTGGTGGCTCGTACTCACGCGCTCATGCACCGCTGCATCTTCTTCCAGGAACCTCACGTGTCGATCTCGCACGACGGAGACTACGCCGTCGCGTACGTCGTGCTGCAGCAACAGGTGACGTCGATGGGAACAGCACCAGCAGCTGCTGACAACCGTCCGCAGTAGTCATCTCGCTAGACGAAAGGATATTTAAGCAGATTGGAGTGCAGCGTCTACTGCGTTTACGTAAAGACTATCAAGTTGGGATCACCAGCACGCTACCGGTAAGAAGGGTTGCTAGTGCGCGGCGGCACTCGTGGTTGCGCTCGTGTGCGCTGCCTAGAACGACCAGTTGCGCGACCTGCGGCCGCTGCGCTCGCCGTAGAAGTCGCGAATCGCCTGGACCACGCGCTCGACTGCAGAGAGCGAGAAGACGCTCGCGGCGGCAGACTCGCGGTCTATCGTGAGCGCGTTCCAATTGCCGATCGCGTGCACGTCCGCGGCGCGGCGGAACGTGTCCACGTGGCTCTCAGCCTCGGCCACCGCGATGCCGCGCTCACCCAGCCACAGCACGAACGCGTTCGGCTCACCCTCGGCGACCGCGCGCTTGTACCGCGCAATGTCGTGCGCGATCGTGCCTTCCCACTCCATGTGCGCGCCGACGCGGCTCAAGAAGTCGAGACGCTCCACCGTCAGCGCCTCGGACGACAGCGCCATTGCGTCGATGAGCAGCAGCATCGTCGCCTGCCAGCGCTTGGACTGGACGGCCATGGCCGCGAGGAACTCGTCGCTGAGCGCGTCCGAGTGCACGCATGTGCTGGTCGCCTTCGCCTGACTCAGCGCGTAACTCTGGACGATCGAGTTGAGCAGTTTCCATTGCTCCGCCACGAGGCGATCGCACAGGCGCGCGTGCGGGACTTCCTGCTCGATGTGATAGTGGAAGACCTGCCAGAGCGCCAGGAAGAGAGGCAGCCCGGTGCACAGGACCTCGTCGCTCGCCGGCACGTCCGCCAAGAACCCGCGGCTGAGCTTCGCATCCATCTTGCGGCTGTCGCCCGCCTCGAGAATCTTCTGCATGAACCTGCTCACGACCTGGGGCTGCACCTCCATCAGCCGGTACGCGATGATGTTGATCAAGATCGAGAGCAGCTGGAGCTTGTTCTGAAGTGCGAGGTTTGCGCGCGACCGCTTCTCCTCGCCCTCGGCACCGCTCTCGTCCGTGATCACGATCGAGCGCATGGACGACAGGAACATGAACATCTTCTCGAGCTGGTTGTAGCCCTTGTCGCCGAGCAGCTGCTGCTGCATGCTCGAGGACGCCGGGTTGCTGTCGCCGCCGCCACCGCCGCTGGCCTTCGGCGGCGGCATGATCGAGATGAACTGCGGGACCTTGTTGATCGCCTCGAACGCGATGTTCAGGCTCACTGCGCCTTCGAGGTGCGGCACCGGGATCTCCACGTAGAACATCGACGGCAGCGTCGCCGGCGTCGGCGACGTAGGTGGCGAGTTGCTTGCGATCTCTGCGTACACGGCGTGTGCGTGCAGGTACTCCTTCGCGGTCTCGATGTTGATGCACTTGCGTCCGAGCATGTACGTGCAGAGCTCCGAGACCAGCTCGCTCGGCGCGCCCGCGGCGACCGCGATGTTTCGCGCGTGGAGCGCCATGTGGCCCTTCTGGATGCCCGTGATCGCAATAGCGCGGATCGCTGCAAAGTTCTGTGCGAGACCGACGCTGAGGATGATGCTGCTGAGGTCGCGCGCGCTCGGCTGCTGCAAGATCGCGTGCGTTGCTGTGTACCCCGGGTGCGTCTGCAACGCGCCACCCTTCGAGCCGACCGCGATCGGGAACTCCAGGCGCCCACGGAGCACACGCTCGCCGTCGGCGCGCGTCGCGATCTCGTAGTGCGACAGCGACGTGTACTGTCCGTACCGACTCGCGTAGCAGTGTGCTGCGGCCTCGATGGCGCGCCAGTCCTGGCCGGTCGCGAGCGCCACCGAGTCGATGCCGTTCATGATGCCCTTGTTGTTCGTGACCGCGCGGTACGGGTCGACCGCGGCGAAGTTGTAGGCTTCGAGGATGCGCTGCGCGACATCTTCGCCGTCCACGCCCTTCCAGCCGAGCTTCCGGACCGGGATCTCGAACTCCGCGCGCGTGCGGCGCTGCATGCACAGGTTGGTGAGGATGCGCAGCCCGCATCGGCTCTTCGTGATGCGGCAGACCTCGTCCGAGAGCCCTTCCGCCACAGTGTTGACGATGTTGGCGCCCATCGCCTCGCACACATCCACGTCGATGTGTACGACCAGGTACTGCGTGTCCGCGTCCGACGCTGTGACCACGACCTCGTCGTCGCACGGCTCGTACCAGTGCGCTTTCTGCGAGAACTGCGCGCGCGCGGCCTCGCTCACGACGCGGCAGTAGATGTCCAGCGCGCCGCCGCCACGCTTCTTCATGTTCGGGCACAGAGTCGTGTTGGCGATCGCGAGCAGGCGCTCGCGGTGTTCGGCGATCGCCTGCACGGCGGCAGCGAGGTCAGGCGTGTTCACGAGCTGGATCTGCGACGTCATGATGTTGCCCGATGTCGCGGTGCGGAAGCCGCCGCCAAACGACGCCACGAGCTTCGCGGCGCTCGACGCGGCGGCGACCACGGACGGCTCTTCGACCGCCATGGGCACCGACAGGCTCTTGCCGTCGATCACGAAGTTGAGGCCGAGTCTGTGGCAGCAGTCACGCCAGCGTTCGACGTCAGCAAGTGGCAATCCCCACTACAGTGGCATCGCCAATGGGTAACTGAGCAACAAGCAAGTACACACCCGAGCGGGATGCCGATCACGCCGATGCAGTTCTCGATCATGAGGTTCGCTGTGCGCATCGGCAGCTCGCCGAGCTTCGCGACGGGGTCCACGGCCGCCTCCGTGGCCGACGCGGGCGGTGTGTCGTGCTTGTCGCGGCTCAGTCGCGGATACATGAGTGCGAGCACGTCGAAGCGCTCGCGCAGCGTCTTGTTATAAAAGCCCGACCAGATCGACGGCTGCGACGCACTCGCGGGCGCCGCCGTAGAGCCCCATGCCTCGCTCGCGTGCGCCGTCGCCTGCAGCGCATCGAACTTCTTACGCGCGATGACAGTGTCGTCACGTAGGTTGTTCGCG
This sequence comes from Globisporangium orthogonon, assembly GCA_023334005.1. Taxonomy (NCBI): domain Eukaryota; phylum Oomycota; class Peronosporomycetes; order Pythiales; family Pythiaceae; genus Globisporangium; species Globisporangium orthogonon. The sequence goes on along the minus strand of JAASFW010000258.1, from coordinate 22,625 downwards.
CTCGTAGACGCATCTACTGGAAGGCGCTGCTGGAGCGCGAGTGCGAGCGTGGAGATCTCCAGCACTTTGCTGCGCACGCTCTCATGCAGCTGGGCCGTCTTGAGCGCCGTGCGCAGACTAGCGAGCGCATCATCGAGCGCGGCATCAAGTGGGGACGACGCTACGCCGCCGTCACTCTCGACATGCAGCGGTACGGGCCGCGTTATCGCGGTGGGCGTAGGGGGCATCTCGTCTGCGGCGGACGTTCCTTCTATAGTTCCCTAAGGGATCAGTCGCGACTTGGAGAGTGAGGTAGCGGGTGGCCGAGAGCGAAAGAGAGAGAGCGAAAGAGAGAGCGAGAGAGCGGGTTGCTCGGCTTCGACGCGTACGTGCACACGGCAGCGTTGAGCGACGCGGGAGCTGCTGGTCCGTGACCTCACGACGACGAATCGGTTGACCGATCGATCGATCAGTTAAAATGGACAGGTCCATTATATCTTAGTGGCAAAAAAAGGCCAAGCGCAATTCATTGACTCGCAAATGCAGTTCATCGAATTGACGATGCAACTCAAAGAATCGGATTTGGAAGAAAGTGGAACACACAAAACTCAGAAGAAGCACGGTTTTATGTCCACACAGTGGGATTTGACGAACTTAGTGGCCGTTTTGCTGTTGATGCTCTTCAATTCGGCAGATACCGGAGACCGAGCACTTTCCTGACACCACGGGTTCCAGCTCTCCCAGATACCAGAGTAGACCCTGGCGGAGGACTTCGCTCGCTCGCGCCGATCTCTTACGCGCTGACGGCTGGTCTCCAGACTGCTGGTATCTCCGGACGGGTGCGAGTGCAGGTTACCACATCGCACCTTTGTGACAGATACCGCGTCGATATCAGTGACGATGTGGCAAACTTCCACTTCAGTTGCGTGTCGAACGCGCTCACGACGCTCAGAATCATTCAACTCCGCGAAATCTGATGCAGTGCTTGCGGCGCTCCGGCAGATCATCGAAGCGGGATCGTCCGATTCGATGCTCGCTGCATCCAAATCGTCTTTAGCAACAGCCAAAGTCAAGCGATGCTGGACTTACCACCGAACACTTCGACCATCGCGAGCTGGATGGGTGATCCATCGTACAACGAGTAGGTCGCACGTATGGAGCTTGCTCTCTGTTGCATTGCGAGGTGTCGGGCTTTCAAGCACTAGAAACGTTTGAAAATCTGACAGAACCATGTTCGTCATCGCAATGAGCAAGTGCGTTGTGGTTGAGCTCAGTGAATGCAAGTCTCTTAGCTGGTGACATGCATCGGGCGACTCTCACTCTTACCACTGCTCGACGCATTGTGTTCACAATCAAAACTGTCAACGATCAACTACCAACCTACGCCTTGCTCGCTTTTTTCTTCTTTTTCTCTCTCTTCATGTTCGCCTTGAGAGACTCCTTGCACCGCGCGATCGCGTCGATCTCGCCGTGCAGCGCGGCGACATCGGCAGCACCCGTCGCGGTTTTCAAGGACCGGCGAAGTTTGCTCTCACGCTCGCGCAGCGACAGGAGCAGCGCATGCTCGGACGTTGCGTGGTGGTTAATGAACTGGCTCAGGTTGTCGCTCGCCGCCGCCGCCGTATGTGACCGCGCGGGCTTGACGTCCGACATTTCTGTATCATCATCACAACACCATCATTAGCAGCATTAGCATCGCTGTTGTCATCATTAGTGAGCTCCCTGTGACCCGCATGCACTATCGCAACAGACCATGGAAGCTCGAGCCGCCGACGTAGAGTCCGCCGGTGCAGAGCAGCACGAGCCACATCCCGGTGCTGTGATAGAGCCGCAGCGACAGGAAGTGCGTGCGCAGCTTGGCCTTCCACTGCTTCACGAGAGCCCCCTGCTGGTTCGAGCACGGCTCACACTGCGGGTAGAAGCGGAAGGCGACCTTACGGCCCAGCAGCCTCCAGACAAGGCGCGAGTCTTTGCGCTGCGCGACGCTACAGGCGGCCAATCGCACGCACGTGAGTGGTTAGTGTGCCCCCCAAACTCCCCCCGCATCATCTGACTATGAGTCACTGTCAAACGTACAGCTTTGGCGGCATGTGGTCGGCGTGAAACTTGACCCCGCGCTTAACGCCGCATGTGTGGCAGCCGAAGAGCCGACCGAATTCCTGGATGATGCCGCGCTCGACGGGCGTCGCGTACTCGGCGGTCGCCGGCAGCGACGCCTTCTTCAAGTGGAACGCCCCCAGGTTCGAGAAGTTGCTCGGCGCGAGCGCGTTCAGGCGACCACCCAGCATCTTGAAGCACAGTAGTCCCATCGCCATGTATACCGGGTACGGCGCGTCGCGCAGCTCCTCAGCGCGCGCCTGCAGCTTCTGGCGCGCGGTCGTCGCCAGTGTCTTCGTTGTCACCGCACGGCTGCGCTGCAACATCGCGTACTCCCAGATCTCGCGCGGAAGCGACGCGAAGTGCAGTGCTGCGACTGAGGACGCCGCCACCGCCGCGCCGCCCACGAGCTGCGGCAGTGCGGGAGTCGCAGCGCCGATGAGCAGCAGCTTCTGCGCCGCTTGCGCCGCCGCGATGCCCGCGAAGAAGAGCGCGCCACCCGTGGCCGCGTCTGCCGCATGCGCGCCCAGCGCTGTGTACAGCGCCGCCGGTTTCTCGCCCAGGAACTGCTGCTGGAGCGCGCGGCGCGCGTCTTCCGCCGCCTGCCGCCACGATGGCTGCTCCATCGCTTGTGCTTTATTGCGTTTATGTTGCGTTGCGAATTAGGAGAAAGTGTTGCTAGAAGCGAGAGCTGTGCTAGTTGGGGTACAAGACAATAGTGCCACGTTGTAATCGCAACACAAAAGGACACGTTGAAGTGAACGCTCGGAAAAGTTCCCCAGTTCCGTTGCAGGATGCCTCGTCGAGCGAAGGTCACGACGACGACGAATGCGGCGACGGCGGCGGATGGCGCGCACGTGGACGTAGCATCCGAGGTCTATCTGCGCGCCGATGAAACGAATCGTCGCGTGTCGCTGGCCTCGCGCCTCGAGCACCTGGCGCAGCAGGGAGCGCTCGCGCAGGCAGTGAAGGAGGACCGGCCGGAGGTGGACGCGTGTCGCTGCGTGCTGCTCAAGCCCCTCGGCCGCCGCTCGCTCGACGACATCTACACGGTCGGTGTGCACCCTTGTGCGGCGCGAGGTGCCTTGCAGCCTCAATGACGCTTATCCTACAATGCGTACGGAGCAGCTCAAGTCCCTGCTGGCGGCGTCCAGGCTGCTCGACTTCTTCTCGAGCCTCGACGCGTGTGCGTGGTGCTCTGCGAGGAGCAGATTGTCTTCAAGCGGTTGGTTAGTAGTCTGACTCACTTGCTATGCTGGTTTGCGCAGACAAAGTACGGTTGCATCCTTGCAGCAGTGCTGGATGGGAGTGTGAATGGCCAATGGTTGGTGATGTGCGCAGATCGACCGTCTGTACCAGGCGCTGGCGATCACCACGTTCACGGAGAAGGGAGCGTTCGTCTTTCATGAGGTGCGCGGTGCAGAACCGAAGGAGGAATGGCTACAGAGTCATCACGGTATTGAGGCGATTCCGATGCTCGATCGATCGGATGCAGGGAGAGCCAGGCGACAACTTCTACATGGTCTTCACTGGCCAAGGTGTGCGCCGCCTATCGGCCTTCAACAAGTGCTGGAGTATAGGCATACTGACCGTTCATCTATTGTACTGCGTGACAGTGGAGATCGTGCGCCATGACCACGCTGGCACCGAGATGCGTCTGGCGCTCTTGAAGCCCGGAGACACGTTCGGCGAGCGAGCGCTGCTATCGGAGACGGACATGCGCACAGGTTCGCAGTTTGGGGAGTGTCGACCGTATGTGCATATATGGCCCATCAACGCTGATAAGACAAACCTTTGCCGGTTGCACGCGATACTGTCTCCAGCCTCGGCTGTCATCGCGAGCGATCGAGTTGAGCTCGTGTTCATCAGCCGCGAACTGTTTAAAGAGCTGCTCCGTGAGGCGCAAGAAGCCGAAGTAGGCGCGAACACCCTCGAGAAGCGCTTTCGCTCCAACAAGGACATCATCCGGAGCATCTTCGTGCGGCACTCGGGCCAGCGATCGGAGAAAGATCTCAAGTTCGCGGTCGAGTACCTCAAGAGCGTCAAGTTCTTCTCCCGCTTCTCGTTCGAGGTCCGCAAACAGCTGTGCAAGGCCATGCGACTCATCAGCGCAGTCACGAACACCGTGCTTTTCGAGGAAGGGCAGGTTGGGAAGCACTTCTACATCATCTTCTCCGGCAGCGTCGAGGTCAGCGTGCGCTCGAATAATCGGTTCGGAGAAACGTCCGAGAACGTCGTCTCGCGGCTGGGCGAAGGTGACTACTTTGGTGAGCTCGCGCTCTCGGAGGTCGACGGTATCCGGCGCGCCACGGTGGTGTGCGTGGACTACTGCGAACTACTCATCCTGAGCCGCGATCAGTACGAGCCGCTCATCAAGAAGTACCAGAACGAGTACCACGCCCAGTACGCCCAAATGCTACGAACGAACGCGCATTTCATCGGTCCCGAATGGGACGACAACACCATCGAGGGCATGTGCTCGGTCATGACGGAGAAGTATTTCCCATTCCGAAGCGAAGTCTGCAAGCAGGTGCAGAGGAGAGGAGAGTGACTCGGTTCGTATTGTGCTTGTTGTCACCACTGACGAGTCGGTTGGCTGGTTGCTTGTCAGGGTTCAAGGGCGTCCGAGATGTTCATCGTCACGAGAGGAGAGTGCCGCATGATCCACGAAGGCAAGCACCCTATCACGAACCAGCCGCAGGTGTACGAGCTCGGTCGGTTTGGACCGAACTCCATCATCGGATGCGCAGAGTACGTTTCTTGGGCGGATCAGAACTCGCAAGCACGCGCGAGTGCGAAGCTGACGATCCGATCGTCTGTGCTGCACCTCAGAGCGTCCGCAGGCAAGTTCAATGACATCTTCGTGCGCGACTACTCGGTGCTCGCCGAGTCGCCTGTGAAGATCCTCGTGCTGTCACGCTTCGACATCTTCCACCTCATGTCGCCCGAGGCGCGCGAGAGTCTGCAGCGCTCCGAAGCCGGCTTCGTCCGAGAAAGCATCGAGAGCCGCGCGCTGAAGACCGTTGCGTGGGAGCGGTACCGGAAGAAGTTTGTCCAAGACCTCGTCACGTCGAAGTCAGCAGCGAGTGGGATCCGATCGATTAATGCGTCGTCCCAAATGGTAAAGTCAGCATCCACACCAGTTCTATCGACCGAGCGAACGCTGAAGCAGCTTGTCGAGCCAGGGTCCTTGCTGATGAAGGTGCATCGAGTGACTCACGGGAGTCCGAATGCCAAGGCTGGCAGCGCAGTGCAGTCCGCCGCGAACTTGGCTCGAAGCGTCGAAGCGAACGAAAGCAATAGGAACCTCGATACTGTCAAAGAAGAACTGCAGCAACGGCATTCGAGCTCGCTGCTGCACGCTGCTGGAGGCACAGATAGCGCGAGTCCGCCGTCCGATCTTACAGCCTTGCCGAGAACGATTTCAAAGGTGCCGCGTCGGCACACGCTCACCGGAGCTGCATCAATGGCGCCAGAGAAGGGAGCAGCAGCAGCCCCGAAGTCGATGCCTATAAGCCCATCCGACACGAGCGATATGAACAAGTCGCCGAGCCGCACAGCCACTGAGCGCAACGGCGAAGCTTCGTGCGGCACGACATCTCTTAGCAGCAGCACATTCCGCGCGATGCCGGAGCGGAGGAGATCGGTCGCACCTGCGCAAACAAACTTCTGCAAGCTGTCGAAGTCCCACACGCTCGTGACGCTGCATCCGCTCGAAGGATCGCCACTGCAGCCCGACACGCCGCTGCACGACCCGTCCATCGTGTCGGGGCGCGCCGGCCACGCGAGGACGCTTAAGCTGGAGCGGCCGGCCGACGCCGCGCTGAGTCCCGTGCCAGCCAAACCGTCGCTGTGGACCCCAGTGCACGGCGTGTGCCAGCCGTTCTGCCTCCTTGGTTACATGAAGGAGCAGGTGGCTCTGAAGCGCTCGAGTGCGTCCAGCAAGCCGCGGAAGGCGCCGCCAGGCAGCGCGAGCTTGAGTATGAGTTCGCCGAACGCCGCGGACGATCTGTCGTCACAGCCTGAGACGAGCGTCGTCGCGTTCCGGGTGTTCGGCAAATTCCGCGACCTGGACGAGACGCTGCACGTGTTCCGGCTCGTGTGCGGCGCGGAGCAGGTACGTCCGCCGGGCACGAGGGACACGGGCCGCTTTGCAGTTTACAAGGAGGACGAGATCACGATGGTGCTCGAGAACTTTTTCGCCGAGCCAAGCGACGGCGGCGGCTCTGCGGCGGATGCGGAGGCTCCGCGCCAGTTCCGCGCGAGCGACCTGCTGCACGGCACCGGCCAGCGGTTCGCGTGCGTGGGCGTGGTGCTGCGGCTGCCGGCCACCGCCGTCGAGGACGCCGCCGTGCACGTGTACCAGTGCTTCCCGACGCTGCAGAGTGCGGCGCGCTTCGCGCGACAGCTGGCGGCGACCGCCGCGCCGTCGCTCTACGTCGTGCCGCTCTTCGAGTGGGTGGCGCTCGCGGACCTCGAGCGCTTCGACTGCCGCAGCGCCGACCTGGAGCCGGCGCTCGAGGCCGCGCTCTGCGAGCCGCTCGGCCGCCGCAGCACGTGGAAGGCGCGCAAGGACGCGGCGAAGAAGGCGCGCGCCGTGCCGATGCTCCGGTCGTCGTCGTGACCTGCGTGCTCGCCTCCCTGGCGTTTGTCACTATGGGAAGGTTGGTGCTTCTCGTGCTGAGCCAAGTCAAAGCGAAAAAAGAACAGGAGACCTCTTCCTTCAAGATGGCGCCGCGCACCGCGCAGACCCCCGTGGTGCTCAACGTCTACGACCTCTCGCCCGCGAACGACTTCACCTCCGGTGCGCAGCGCAGGAACTCTGGCCGGTATGCTCGCCCACTCACGCGCGCGACGCGCCCGACGCAGTGCTCGGCGTCGGGCTGTTCCACAGCGGCGTGGAGATCGGCGGCGACGAGTTCTCGTTCGCGAGCGGCGCCGGCATCTTCACGACGCCACCGCGGCAGGCGGCAGGTGCGCTTGCGGCTTTCCACGAGGCACGCGTGGTCTGCTCCGACTCAGACTCAGGTGACAATGACGATGACGACGGCTGCCAGGCGCGGTCTTCCGCGAGGCTGTCCACCTCGGCGTCTTCCAGGGCTCGTACGCGGAGGCGCGCAAGCTCGCGTTCTCGCTACGTCCGGAGTTCCAGGGCGACAGCTACAACCTCTTCACGAAGTACGAGAATGTACTACACACGAGCGCGTGAATGAATGAAAGCGACGTGAACGAACTGGCGTACGTGGCAGGAACTGCAACACGTTCTCGGAGGCGCTGAGCCAGCTGCTGCTGGGCACGTCCATCCCGGCGTACGTGAACCGCGCGGCGTACTTGGGCTCGTTCTTGAGCTGCCTGCTGCCAGCGGACGCCGGTGCGCAGGCGCCGGTGGGGGACCCGTCGTCCTCGGTGGCACCGCGACTGACTAGCGGCCACCCGCGTCGCTCGGACTTCATCTACTCACCGTTCGCCGGTACGAGGTGTGTGTTTGCACAAGCGCGAAGCCCTTGAGATTGAGCGTTAAAGGTGTGCATGGTAGGCGCTGGACAAACGCTCGGCGGCGCATCTGCAGCTTCGAGCGAGACAGCGACGCTCGAAGACCGTCGCGAGAAGCTCCGGCAGGCGGCGCTGCGGCGCTTCGAGAGTCAGCAGAGTGCCGAGTGAAGAGCGCGTAGCAGCCTCCGCTGCTCTTGTTCTTGGGTCGAACGGAGGAAGTTAATGAGACTCTCTCGCTCTCTCTCTCTCTCTCTCTCTCTCTCTCTCTCTACCCCTTGCGTCGAGAGCATCTATCGGCCACCGCAATCTTGTCCATTGCATTCGACCAACGGCCTCGACATGGAAACTCACTATCGGTCGTTACCAGCGCTCTCTATGTCTTAACAGGCACGCATTGATCGATCGTCCACGACAACAAACATGGGCAAAGCGGTGGCGACGGCGGCAGTGCCATCACCTGTGAAGAAACCCGGTAAAGCGGTCGCGAACGGAGCTGCGCGTGAGCCTGCGGAACGCGCGCGCTCGATCGACGACGCGCTGCTTGCTGGCGAGCGCATCGAACGACTGGAGAGCACGACCGTGAATCGGGAGACGGCGACTCACTTGGCGTTTGCCAACAGCCGCAAGGACGACTTCGTGTTTGCGCCGTCGCCGCAGTATGTACGTCTCCTGAACGACTACTGCCAGTGGGACCGCGACGCGAGACACTCGACCGTGTTGGCGGTGGTGAGTCAGCCGGGGAACGGCAAGTCCGCGCTGCTCGCGCACTGGGCGGCCGAGCGTCGTCAGTCCGACGAAGGAGCTCATGAACTCATCTACGAGCATTACGCGGGCTGCTCGTACGACAGCGTGCGCCTCTCGCTCTTCCTCTTCCGCTTCATGCACCAGATCAAGACCACGTACGCGCTGCGCGATTTCGAGCTGCCGCGCGAACACGAAGAGGAGAAGCTCAAGTTCTCGTTCGCCCGCTGCCTCGAAGCTGCAGTGGGCAGGACGACGCATCTCACAGGCACCAACTCCAAGTTCAAACGGTATGTATGTACACTAATAGCTGTGTTTGACGTGCGAGGTGCCGAGGAAGAACTGGCACTGGTATCTGCTTGTCAACTGACTCAGCTGCCAACTTGCCATCTAACATACTCTAGGATCATCCTCATACTGGATGGGATCGACTGCATTCGCAACGAAGACGGCGGCGACTCGCTCTCGTGGCTCCCGACGTCGTTTCCTTCAAACGTGCGCATCATTGTGTCGGCTACGCTGACGAGTGAGCGGGGCATGAACCACCTGCGCAGCTGCAAGTGGGTGCACCGCAAGCCGTTCGTGCTCGACAACGAGTACGTCGCGCATTGCGGCCATCACCTTGGATGGATCATAAGCCTCTCCTCGACTGATGCTGATTCTTGTGGCAATGTGTGATGTCTTGTAGCGAAGACCTCGTGTACGACGCATCGCTGCCTGTGCGGGATCATGACTCGCACACGATCCGAGAGCTGCGAAGACGCCACTCATCGTTTGTGGTCGTGGAACCTCTTGACGAGTCATTCTGTCAAGCGGTTCTGAAGGTATGTATGCAGAATCGGTTGAACTACTGCAAGTGTGAGCTGCAAGCACGCTTATCGTCTCGAGCGCTTGTTGAATGTGCTTACAGCGGTATGAAGACAAATCTGGATGCACAATGCATCCAGATGAGAAAGAGACGATCATAGCAGCACTCGGCAGCTCAAGTCCACTCTATGTGCGGCTTCTACTGCACGCACTCGAACTGTTTGAGCCGACGCAGAGCGAGGCGCGGAAACAGTGGCTTAAGGCTGCGAGCCAAACCAACGAGCTCCACATTGTGTACGAGATGCTCATGAAGCAGTGGAACACGATCCTTCTTGCCGACTTGATCGAGCAGTACCACAAGCGCAAAGCGTCGGCGGACGCCACCAACAGTCTTGCGAACTTTGCAGCGACGCACGGCCGTGGCGAAGGATCCGGTGGCGAGCGGAAGCTGGTTTGTAGACCGACGAAGCGCGACCTTGCCACCGAATCGAGTGGAAGTGGAGGACAAACACCCGGAGCGCCAGAGCCTAGTGAGCTTGAGAACCTGCAAACTGCGATCGAACAGCGCGCGTTATTGGTGCGTCACACGCTCTCGCTGCTTGCTGTGTCAAGGTACGGTCTCTCGGACGCAGACCTCGTCAACCTTCTTGGCGACGCGGTGCCGAAGAGCGTGAGCCAGCAGCTGCTACGACTACTGCGACCGCACTTGATGCAGATCCATCGGTATGACTGCGGCTCGAAGACGTCGTCGAGTATGAACAATACGGCGACAGGCAACAGCAGGAGCAATTACAACAGCAGCAGCAGCAATGCTGCCGCTCCTACTGATATGGTGCTCCTGAACGACTTGAGCCACAACCAGTTCCGTCTGATCATCCGGTACGGCTTCCTACGCGACGACCACTTGCGCAACTGCTACTACCGCGAGCTCGCGAACTACTTCGAAGGCATGGATGCATGCCAACGACGAGTGGACGAGCTCCCAGTCCAACTCGAACGGTGTGGGCTCTGGTCGTCGCTACAGAACTCGCTCGTGGATATCAAGATGTTCCAGCTCTGGTGGAGCGAGCGCAACCGACAGGAGCTGTTCTCTTACTGGATGGTTCTGCGCACGAACTCGTCGATCCACGACCCCGTGGACGACTTCGTCCGGTCGCTGGATGAGTACATCGCGCGCGAGAATCCGACAGCGGATCAGCTCCTCGCACTCCTCCTTACGATCACAGACTTCCTGCGCACATGGCAGCGGATCGACGGCTTGAAGAGCGGACACCTGGCGACCAATCGTCCCGAGCCCCCACAGCTGCAGGAGTTCATCACTAGTCTCGGCAACTTCTCCACCACGCATCTATCAGAGAGTGAAGCACGGAAGATCCAACAAGACATCCACGCGCTTTGTATTCATACCGACGATGGCTACGTCGTTCGTCGGTGGCTCTGGACACAGTTCCCACTCATCGCCGTGGCGTTCGAGAGTCGATTCTTGCGCAATGTGCTCGCCTCGCGGTTCCCTGGAGGCAGCAGCAGCAACAACAACGAAGGGCAGACGGCGTCGAGCAACGATAATCAGCAGCAGTTCGGGGACAGCAATTCTCCAAATGATAGTGGCTTGCAGCCAGATGCACCAGCTGCAGGCAGAATGAGCAGCACCAAGAACAGTCCCATGCTCCCGAAACCCTCTGCGAGCGAGAAAGCAAAGATGGCAAATCCGACTGTGAAGCGGAAGCCGATGTCCGCTAAGACGACCCTGCCAGGGAACTTGGGCAGTACCGGATCTTCACCGTCGTTGAACGCGATTTCAGAGGACGAGTTTGGTGCGTTCGAGTTCCTGTCGCCCGAAAACACGGAGGTGTCCATCGGTTCTGTCTCGAAGCTCGAGGTTCGTCGCTTGCTGTATGCACACACAGCTATTGAGGCGCTTGCTAACCTACTTCATCGTTTGTACTACCCATGTGCATTTGCACACCTCCAGTCTCAGCTCATGGAGCTGCGTATGCGATACGACAAGCTCAAATTCGCGATGAAAGAGAAGAGCGAGTCGCTGAAAATGCTCGACTCGAGGCTGCTGGACATCAAGGCGCAGGCTATCGCCGCAGGACAGAGCACCTCCAAGATGGACGACGTCCTCGAGCAGATCCGCCATGTGAATGACGAGACGCTCATCGGTCGCCAGCGCAGCGACTACTACAAGTCCATCTTGCGGCACTGTGAGATGAACCCGGCGCGCGATCCGAACACGATCGAGAGCGCCGAGACGATCGTCAACAAACTCAAGCAGGACCTCGTCGAGCTGCAACAGCGCACGCAAGTGGTGTCGTACGAGAAGCGGCTCGCGAGCATCGAGGTGCCGAAGCTACTGCAAGTGATCCAAGACAAGGCGAGCATTCACCAAGCCGCCCTGGCGCGTCTGCGCTGGCGCCAGGAGCTGAACCACCGCATGACATCCAACCTGATCGCGAACAAGATATCTTCGTTCACCACAGGTGGTAACCTCGTCAGCAGCAGCAACAGCGACAACCAAGAGCACAAATCGCCTCCGAAACTAACAACAAGCTCGCCTTCCAAGTCCCAGGCGCTCAGGGCATCCGAATTCAGTGATTCGGAGACCTCTACTTCTACCGCTAACAGACGAACATCGTCAATGGAGGAGCTGAGCTTCTTGCGCGCGAAGGACAAGCTGATCCACAAGTCAGAGACAGCGGTGGAGCGGCAGAAACAGGTCGAGTCGCTCCGGCAGTACGTCGGCAGCGCGTACAAGGACGACGGGATCTTGGGCACTCTGCGCCATGTCGGGATCAACAAGCCCGAAGAAGCGGAGGTGTACTGGCAAGATCAGCTCAATCACACAGCCCAGCTCGAGGTCGAAGAGAAGGTCGGTGAGCAGCGCGTGTCCGAGTTGCGTGAGAAACTCGCGGCGCTGCAGGGCCAATTCGTCGACCTCAAGCTCGGAGGCAGCAGCGCAACCGACGAGTCGCCGTCACCAGTGCCGGGTCCAGCTCCAGGCGTCTCCGCTTCTTCTTCTCCTTCTTTGACATCGTCCTTGTCGTCGATTACTCTCGTTACGAATGCATCGGTCACGAGCTCCGGTGCTGGTGTTGTTGTCGCTGCTGCTACTGCTGCTGGAAGTAGCCCTGGATGCACAGCATCGCCTGCTGGGACCAGCGAGAGCAGCGTCTCGAAGGCATCGAGCATCAAACTCGCCGAGCAGCAGCTTGCAGACACGTCTGCGGGCAACCAGCAGAAGAAGGAGCGCGCAGCGCGTCTCAAGTCTCTGTCCGAGGTGCGTTCGTGCATGTTTTCCAACTGCTTGGCTGGGCAACGTGTAGGTCTCCTCACAGTTGCTTCGGGCGCTGCAGAAACTGCACCTGGGACTGTTGCACATCGCGCAAATCGTCGGTGTGGCGTCCGCGCAGCGGATGGACTCACTGGCACTCGGCGACTCGATCGAGCAAGTCGTGCGGCTCTTCCTCGGCGACGAGTCCCACATGCAGTCAGCCTCGTCGATGAACCTGCGGCGCAAGAACAGCGCGCGCGTGATGGGGTTCGCGAGCCAAGCTGGCGCGCACTCTCTCGCATCGGTCGACAGCCGCACCACGGACGACAAGATCCGCTACAACGTCCGCGTGCTCAAGAACCAAGCGCGCGCCATGAATCCGTACACGGATGCCGCCAAGTCAGACGAGGAGAGCGACTCGGACGACGCCGACTCAAACGCCAGCGGTAGCGCACGGCGGGCGTTGCAGAGTGCAGACAGCGTTAAGCGGCGCCAGGACATCAAGAACCGCTCGCGGATGGAGCTCCACAAGAAGGAGGCGGAGCGGAAGCGCGCCGAGAAGAAGCGCAAGTGAGTGCGCAGCTGAGCAAGACGAGACAAGCACGCTTCCCATCTCGAGGTCTGCTGATGCGGCTGATGTCGCGTTCTTCTTGGGTGTTACTTGTGCAATTCGGGTCAGCCGACTCGCTCACTCGCTCGCTCGCTCGCTCTCCCACTGAGAACGAGAACGGTTGGCAAGAGAGAGAGAAAGAGATATCCGAGCTGCTTACTCGTCGTCGTCGTCGTCGTCATCGTACTCGTGCACGTACTGGTACGTCTCGACGGGCGGCGCCTCCGGGACGGCGACCACGAGGCCGTCGAGCTCCTTCGAGAGCACGATCTCCGTGCCGAGGCGGGAGCTGGTTGAGTGTGCACGCAGTCAGTAAGGTAGTCGGTTCAGGCAGCAGCAGTGGTCATGTGCACGCAAGCACGCACTTGGCGGAGCGGTCCTCCTCCGGCACGTATTGCTGCAGGATGTGGGTCTCCTGGTCGTTCGGCAGCGGCAGCTTGCTGATCCACTCGTTGGACACCACCACGTGGGACTGGGGCGAAACGGAGCCTGCGTCGTGGACACACCCGTGTGAGCTGGGGGCGCGCTACACGCTACACGCAGCACGCGTCAGGCAGCACGCACCCTCGCCGAAGAGCGACTCGGTGTAGTAGTCGGCGCGCACGGCGCTGTGCACGCCGCCGCCGCCGTAGGAGTCGTCCTTGATGAGCGCGACGTTGTTCATCTCGCACGCCTGGCGCAGCGTCTGTCCCTGGCGGCCCTGGATGAAGTGCCGGTTGCCCTCGTAGTCGATGAGCACGACGTTGACGCTGGCGGAGCGAGCGTTAGAACGTTAGCTTCTGGGGCCGCAGCCCGCACGCCGCGGCGCAGCACGCACACTTTCTCCGCGACGGTGGGCGCCGCGTCGGCGGCCGGCGCGAAGCCGCCGATGTGTCGCCGGCCGGCGGCCGCCGCCGCCGCTCGGAGTCTCGCGAGCATCATTCTTGCTTCCTGCGTCTGCCCCCTGCTGCTGAGTGCCGGGCCACACAAACCGAGCCGGAAGACCACTCGGAAAAAAGCCCCCCGGAAACCCCCGCCTGCGGATATAGCCCCGACCCCGCCCAGCTACTACACCCGTGCGCCCCCAGATACTGCAAACTGCGAGAATACCCCACTGCCCTGCTCTTCCCACCCGCGCTTCACTTCCCAACACAAGCACCCAGGCACCCGCAGCCATGGCCGCCATGTACACCAAGATGACGTCCGCCGGCTCCTCGCTGATCGTCAACCCGCGCACGATCTCCAAGGAGCTCGAGGCGCGCATCGCGGCCTCCATCGCGGCCGTCGTGGCCAAGCACGACGCCGCGCAGCTCACGACAAAGCTCGTGCGCCAGGCGGTCGAGAAGGACGTGCACGTGAGCCTCGCGAACCACAAGGAGCTGCTCAAGCGCCTGATGCACCAGGAGTTCCGCAAGCTCAAGGCGGCCAAGGTATGTGCGTTCGCCTGTGCCGCGGTGGCGATAGCATTCGAATTGCTCTCGGACGTCTTCACGAGCAACCACGGCGACAGGTGGCCAAGCGGGTTGCCCCCGTCGCGTGGAAGAGCGCGGCGCGCAGAGACGCCATGCGCCGAGGTGCGTACTCGCAGGCTGCTCGCAGCAACACTAGCGCTGCCTCCGACTCTGATTCAGACTCCCACCTGTACGCACACATGCGCGGACAGGCATGAATCGCGTGTTCGTGCTGCTGCGCGACGACAGCGCGCTCTTCGCGGACCTGGGCATGCACGCGATGCAGGCGCTGCACGAACTCCAGGCGATCGAGACGGGCGACGTGCAGCAGCTCGCGACGCTCTACGCGCGACTGCTCGGCGCGCTGTGGCTCAAAAACGAGCAGTTGGCGCCGCATTACACCGTCTGGTCTCCTGGCACCATCCCGAGCGCCGAGCAGGTACCGGGCGAACTGCTGTTGGTAGTAGTGGCTAGAGGTCGTCCATCCAAGCAATTGTGCTCACGCGGCTCGCTTTCGCTGTTGCGGACGGCTTCCTTCTAGGTGGTGGACACGCTCAAGACGCTGTTCGTCATCGAGCGACTGGGGAACTCGTTCAGTAAGCGCGTGGAGTTTCTCGAATTCTTTGCACGGTCGCCGCCAGTGTACTCAGCAGCGGTGAGTGGGGTAGACGGGCGATGCGTGTATTTGCTGGCAGTAGCGCTCTTGTTCCCGGAGACTTAGGTCGGCTATTGTCGTAGGACTACTTTGGCTGGAATCCGACGGCGGGTCCGCCTGTGTCAGATGAAGCGGGTTCTGCGTTCTTAAAGATGGCGAACGCACTCATGGGCGCGTATTACGCGCGCTTCGTGAACGTCTCGCTCGGCTGCACGATCGAGCAGGTGCGTGAAAGTCTTTGTAGATGGGATATCTGACATTGTTAGTTCACTGATGACTGCATGTGACGCGGTGTCGTGTCGTGCTCTCGTGTATGTGCCAGCTGGTGCAGTACCTCCCGTCGTTCTACCCATACAAGCCTCCGTCGGAGCTCTCCGCCGCTGACTATCGAGATCAGCTCTTGCTCGTCACAACGATTGTGACGGTGCTCACAAAGTTCGGGAGTCTGCTCTGTGAACCAGTACGTGGCTGTGCTCGATTGGAGAAGACCCCAGAACTCTCCGACTCACGCGTAGACTGTGCGCTTGGATGCATAGGAGCTGCTCCCGCACGAGTATTTTTTCCTGCGCCACCACCTGGTGTATCACCTCGCACAGCAGGACATCGTGCGCACGAGCGAGACGCTGCGGGTACGTGCGTCGGCTGCGGCTGTCAGCTGTAGCTACCCACTCGTCGGGTTAGCGTGTGCTGAGGAGCTGATAATGTGATTGTATTCCCTGTTCTTCTGCTTCTCTAGGCGCTCAAGTGCTTCGATGGTTCGGAGAACCTCGTGCAGGTGCGGCGCGGCTTGGGGTTCCTGCTCAATTCACAGCAACCGGACGGATCCTGGAGCAACGCGACAGAAAGCGACCCGGTGCGCGCGTACTTCTCGACGATCCAGGCGGCGATGGCGCTGAGCGAGGTGAAAACCGTTGGCGTCGCACCGTCGGTCCCGGATCTCGCGCCGATGCTCGAGACGCACTTGAACGCAGACATCGGGGCGCTTGTACGTGGCTGCGCTGACTTAAAGCTCAAGGTCTTGTTGGATCGGATGACTGACAGACGGATGGCGGATGGTGTGCTCCCCACAGGTCAAGGAACCCGAACCGTCCGAGTCACCGAGCCAGATCAAGGCAGCTCCGAGCGCTGGTATCGGCGCCACTGATGCGAAGACGGACACTGGCGGAGTACAGGAAGACCTGCAGACGCAGGTGCTGTTCTTGCAGGGCATGCTCGAGAAGGACGGCGGCAACGTTAAGAACGTGTCGGCGTCGCTCGCGACCCACGTGCTGAACACGCTCGCGGGTCTCGCACTCACAGTCGAGATCCTCAAGACGACGGGCGTCGGCCGCGTGATCAACAAGCTGCGCAAGCATGAGGCGCCGCAAGTGGCCAAGAGTGCCACGCAGCTTGTGGCCAAGTGGAAGAAAGAACTGCTGTAGACGCTAGGAGGAGGGAGCTCAGCTCCGTTCGCACACGCACTTCTTGTATACAAAGCAGTAGTAGAAGAAGAAGAAGGAGCAGAGCGCTCCAAAAGCACCGCATCACGCGCTCTCGCTCTCTCGCTCATTCGTCGTCGGTCACTCGCCCGAAGTCGCTGGTGCCGTCCTCAGCGCCGTTGCGACTGTCCGACGCCAGCGAGTGGTTCTCTTCGCCCGGGTGGTGGTGGGGCTGCTGCTGATGCGGCTGCCGCTGCTGGTGGTGGGGATTGTGCTCCTGATGGTCCTGCGGGAGCGGCGGGAGCTGCAGCACCTGCTCCTCCACGAGGCTCGTCAGCAGCTGCGCGGGCGCCATCTCCTGCGCGTGCTGCATCGCCGCCATCGGGAACTGCTGCTGGAGCTGCTGGTGCATCGCCACGAACGAGTGCTGCTCATGCACCATCGCCGCCCCGAGCGACGCGACGCTCATATGCGCGAGCTCCTGCGGTGCCGGGATACCGACGCGCTGGCGCTTGACTGCCGCCGCTGCCGCTGCCGCCGCCTGCTGCATCGCCTGCGCATGGGTGAGCGCGTCGATGGCGCCTCCGCCGCCAAGGCCAGCAGCAGCAGCGGCGGCGGCGGCGGCGCGCTTGGCAGCGCCCGTCGGCTCGTAGGCCGCGAGCAGACTGTCGAACTGGTAGCGGAAGCGCGTGATGAGCGGACCGCCCGTGCGCACCGCGAGGTCCTCGGCGTTGTCCGAGCGGCTCCAACTGAACGAGCCGTGCAGCAACGTCATGTTGTCGAGCAGGCAGAAGCGGTGGCGCATGGTCTCGTGCGAGCGCACGGGGATGCCGGCGTCCACGAGCTTCTGGATGACGGAGCCCTCGGCGGCGCGCTCGAGCTCGTTCGTGATGACACGCACGCGCACGCCGCGCGTCTTGGCGGCGATGATCGTCTTGGCGATGTCGTCGCAGCGGATGCTCTCGACGCAGATGTCCATGCTCTTCTTCGTGCGGTTCAGGTACTTGAAGAACGTCAGCATCGACGGTCCCGGGAAGCACAGCGCGCCTTCGAACGACACGCTCGTGGCCGCCTTGTGCCGGTTGATCGCCGCCTTCCCGCGGCCCACGGGCTTGGCGCTGAGCGCCTGCGCCTGCGCCGCCGCCTGCTGCTGCGTCAGGTCGTCCGACTTGGCGTCCGCCGCCGCGATCGCCATGGCCGCCGCTGCCGCGTGCGCGTCGTCGCCTCCGTTCGCGGCGCCTCCAGCGACGAGTGGCGGCTCGAGCGCGCGGGCCTTGCGCGCGCGCTGCACGACCTTGGAGAGCGCGCTGCGGTTGACGTTCATGATGTCCGCGACGTCCGAGATCGTGCAGCCCTCATCGAGCACGAGGACGGCGGCGCGCTCGCGGAGTTGCGGCGGGATGAGCGTGTACATGCGCTTGGGCACATTCTCGGGGCGAGTGGACTTGCGCGGCATTCTCGCCCTCACGATGGCTCGGCGCTTTCCCACGAGAACGGGACTGGCCGGGAAACTGGCTGGCCCAGCGCTCTTTTCGTTTTCTCGGGCTCGCGACGCATGATACCGCGAATACTCCGGTTCTGCTCCGATACTCAAGCCAAGTACCGTGCCGGCGAACGGACTTTAGCGGGCAGTTGCGACCATGAAAAGCTACCGACTCGACCAGCCTGACGAGTACACGGCGGCGTTCGCGCGCGACGGCTTCGTGGTCGTCGACGACGTGCTGAGCGCCGACGAGTGCGCGCGGTCGGTCGACGAGGTGTGGGCGTTCTTGGAGAAGGACGGCCGCGTGCGGCGCGACGACGAGGCCACGTGGGACGACGAGCACTGGCCGCCGGAGGTCTGTCGCAACGGCGGCTTCGTGGGCCGCTTCCCGTACTGGAAGCGCGTGCACACGCTCGAGCACACGGGCGTGCGCAGCCAGCCGCAGGCATGGCGCAACCGTGAGAACCCGCGCGTGCACGCGGTGTTCGCGACGCTGCTGCGCACGCAGCGGCTCTGGGTGAGCGTGGATCGCTACGGCGTCATGCGCCCGGCTCGGCTGCGCAGCGACGGCGGCAGTGCCACCGAGTCGGAGATCCAAACCGAGCGCCAGACCAAGCACCACTGGCTGCACTGGGACCTCAGCCCGTTCCACCTGGGCACGTCCGCGGCGGGCTTCGCACCTGCGCCGCTTACCGCCGAGGACGCTGCGCGCTACGGTTCGGTGCGCGTGCAGGGGCTGCTCGCGCTCGTGGACTGTCCCGAGGCGAGCGGTGGCTTCCACTGCGTGCCGCGCTTCGCGGGCTCCCGGTTCTTCGACTGGGCCGACGCGCATCGCGAGGCATACGGCGCGCTTCCCGAGGTAGCGGGGCGGAACTTTGTCGAGGTGCCAGCCGACGACCCGATGCGCGCCGAGGTGACGCGCGTGCCGATGAAAGCCGGCTCGTTGTTGGTCTGGAATAGCCAGCTGCCGCATGGGTGCGGTGCGCGTGCGTATGTGAATTAGTACGATACTATAGATGCTGACGAGCGTGTGTGTGTGTGTGTCTGCGTGATGCCTTCCAGCAACTTCCCCAACACGGGCTTCGACTTCCGCATGGTGCAGTACCTCAAGATGATCCCTGTGAGTGACCCGCGCGAGTTCACCCCCGCCATGAAGCTCCAGCGCTTCGAGACGTCCGAGTGGTTCCCAAACGGGTACACGCCGTCGGCGCTCGGCGAGATGCTGTTCGGCATCAAGGACTGGCCGGAGACAGAGGAGGAGGCGGCGGCTGTGCTCGTCGATCCCAGAACCGTAGTGTAAAAGGTGGAAACGGATATTCGAGACTGCAGTAAAGCATCAAGCAACTCAGTTCAGCTCAGCATCGTTATCCTCTCTTTCTCTCTTCACCACGGACTGATCGCCGCGAGAGCGTCCTTCACCGCGCTCCACGACGCCGCTCTGTGCTGCTGCTGCTGCTGCTGCTGCTGGCGTCCCCGGTCCACAACCTCGAACGAGCCATACGCGGGATCGTCGTCGTCCGACAGCAGCGGCTCCTCGAGGTCGTCCTGCTCCGAGTACTCCGAGTACAGGGACCGATCTCCGACCGACGACCGCGGGTCGCTCTCGCCGCGCTGCCTGGATCTGCGGTGGCTGCTGCTGCTCGCGGGGCCACTTGTGCCAGCTCCGTCGTCGCCAGTGCGGTGCTGTTTCCGAGCGGATGGCACACGCCCGAGCTTCTCGCTCGCGCCAGCGTCATCCGCAGGATCGGCCGCGGCTTCCCGCGGACGTTTGATCACAAAGTAGACCGAGAAGAAGACGCATCCGAGCGCGACTAGGAACGCCACGACAAGCTCGATGCACATGATCACTGTGAGTATGCGGTGGTCGACCGGTGGTGCGTCCGGACTCGGCGGCGCGGCGACTGCAAGGCACGTGGGTAATGGTTAGTGGATTGGTTTGTGTACTCCATACGGCAGATACCCTTGTAAGCACTACAATGCTTGATAATACCTGCGGGCAGCAGGATGTTGAGGAAAGCAGCGGCAGCGAGTGTGGAGCCCACGAAGCCGTCCTCGAACGTGCCGACTGGTACTGCGTCCTCTGAAGTGTACGCGAGAGCGAAAAGCGCCGGTGTCGGTGCTGGTGCTGGCGTGTCTGCTCTTCTCATCGCGATGGCTTTGACGACCGCCCCCGAAGCATCGCAGACCATGTCGCGCGTCTTGTTGCGGATGTACTCGGAGACGCCCGGGAACCCATTCTGCGCAACACGCCACAGATCATCACTCGTGTGATCTTATACATCAAGGTAAGTAGATGCATCGGACACGTACGTTCGAGAACGCGCGCTGCACAAAGTAGTTGTAGAGCGTCACGGTCAGCTGCTCCATCCCGAGCTCGGGTGAGCATGTGAAGAAGGGCGTCGGGAAGCGCGAGCAAAAGAAATGGAACGAGTTGGACGGGCCCAAGAAGTGCTCCGCGAGCCCCATTGCCTGGTGCTCCGGCAAGCCGGCGACCGCATAGCCCGGCATCACGCCGCGCAGCGAGTGCACCGCCGTGGGGGAGCTCGGCGCGGAGTCGTCAAAGAACTGCAGCGGAAAGCAAGTGTGAGCAAGCATCAGCAGATACACGACACTTAGTAACGCACCTGCGATGTAGCGTTCCAGAGTCCTTGCGGCTGCTGACTCGCGTTGCCTGCGCCGAGAACCGCTGCCTTGAGACGCGCCTCGACCGCACGGAGCGCAATCACGTCCGCTAGCATCTCCTTCCGACTCGGCTTGAACTCGGAGCACACAGACGCGTGGTCCACCAGCACGCGCGCAATCTGGACCAACGCGTGCGCTGACCGCAGCGCGAGCGAGTTGAATTCGGTGTCGAATACTTGAAAGCCGCACGGCCCCGACGTGCGCGCTCTAACACCGCTATCGCTATGGCCGCCGTGCAACGTCTTGCTCACGCATCGCGCCAGATAA
The DNA here is from genome assembly GCA_023334005.1 of Globisporangium orthogonon. Classification (NCBI taxonomy): domain Eukaryota; phylum Oomycota; class Peronosporomycetes; order Pythiales; family Pythiaceae; genus Globisporangium; species Globisporangium orthogonon. Next base: position 1,689 of record JAASFW010000258.1, on the reverse strand, counting down.
ATCATCGGTTTGTAGAGATCCTCGAGCGCAGACTTGGTCGTGTACAGCGCCCGCGCGCCCTCCGCGAACCGCCCTTTCGCCTGCTCCGGGATCGACTCGGTCACTTCAGCGTAGTCCGCCGCGGACTTGAGCGTCGCGAGGAAGCTGATCCAGTGCGGCGATAGCGGCGAGAACGTCTCCCATGGATGCTGTAGAGCAATCACCAGAATCAGTTTTGATCATCGCTTCCTTCTCATCCGACTTCAGATGAACGCACGCACGTGGGACGCCAGCAGCAGCGGTTCCTCCTCCGTAGAATTCGACGCTGTCACCGCTCTCGTTCCCAGCAGTAGCGCCTGCAGCTTCTTGAGCGGCAAGTACGCATCGCAGAGAAACTGGACCGCGTTTGCCTTGTACCCAACAACGCCCAGCACTGTCTCGTACGGCGAGAGTTGGAAAATCTGCCACGCCACGTCCGCGGCGATCGGCGGCGCCAGCACGCTGGATGTCACCAAGGACGCTGACTGCGGCTGGTGGTCGTTGTCATTAGATTCTTTGCTATCGCTACTGCTGCTACTGGAATCCCGCGTCCAGAACGCTGGGCCTGGGTGGAACGTCCGGTTGGACGCAAGCCACTCGGCAGTCGACGGCACCGACCCGCCGTACACGAGGTGCGGCAGCTGCCCGTCGCCGCGCTGGAAGCGGAGCACATTCCTGCGGGTCAAGCGAGTTATTAGACGAGCGAGCACTTCGCCGCTGCCCACATGCGTTCAGAATGCATGTGCGACGCACCGGAAGTGCAGTGCCGCGCGGTCGAAGTCGTCGTGCGCGATCGCCTGCGCCGCCAGCAGCGCGTCCGCCGTTTTCTACCACGTATGCATGCATAAAGAGTGTGTGTTTGTCGACCATTCTATCGCACTGGAAGTCGCCTCGCCTGTCACTTTCTTACAAGGTGCTGGAAGCCCACGTGTTGCGCGTCGCCCGGCGCCACAGCGCCGAGTTCCACGTCGAAGTGCGCAGTGAGCAGCGCCAGCGCGTCGCGCTTCAGCGCCGCCTCGTCACAGGTCGCAGCTGGCGACAGCGCGGAGGCGGGGACGGCGAGCAGCAGCGCCGAGCCGAGCGCGGCGAGCGCCACGAGCACGCGAAGTGCCGAGAAGAGCATGAGCACGCGCACGGGGTCCAGCACGTGGAGGTTCGTCAGGGAGGTCGTCAGAAGTTTGGGGGCAGCTTTGAAAGTGAATCAAGAGCCAAATCTGATACTGCTGGATCAAATGTGCAGCAATCTTTAGCGACTTTCTTCGTGATTAGGCTCGAGACGCTTTTTGCCTAAAACGGAACACACCATTATTGAGCTTCACAGCGGCGAAGTTTTGAGGCAGTTAAAACGCGCGGATTCCGAATTGCCATTAATGGTCGTACTCTGAGCACACCTCACCATTAATGGTCTTTCGCTTGAGCTGCTGAATGCTACTGCAAATGAGAGCTTCAATAATAATGAGATTGCGCCTTCATTGAAGTATTTGAAAGTCGGTGCTGTGCTACTATCCTCCAGGAGCTCACGTCACTGTCGTGGGCGGCTGTGCAAGAGAGCACGCAGCAGGTTCATACTGGATTGAACACGTGTGCGTGTGAGGAGACCTCGCACACAGGGATGGCTCGTTGAGTCACTGGCTTCCGCGCACGAACGGAGTCGGCCGAGTGCCCTGCTGG
>JAASFW010000257.1:0-26572 GCA_023334005.1 Globisporangium orthogonon | reverse complement strand
TTGTGTCCAAAGATCACGTGGTCGAAGAACAGGCGGTTGTGCAGGTTGTACCGGTTCAAGAGCAGCATCTCACTCGTGTAGACCACTTTCAGTGCCATCTTTGCGAGCAGTGCTGGGATAACATACTCAGTTCGCATGCCACGTCGGGCATCCTTGTGCTGTTGCCATCGTGGCGCGTGTGGTTGATTGGCAGTCCCGAAGTTCGGTCACAACACTTTGTTGCGACGAAACGTTTTACGCTGAATAATTGGCGTTGTCCAGGTAGGATTTCTAGAGATGGCGGCAATGAAGCTTGGCTTGTCCGAAGATGCGCCTTCTCCATCTTTCATGTGCGCATGCTCGGCACATGATGAAGGAACCAGCGGCATCAAAATATCACTTAAATACTAGCCTCTGTTCCAGCCACACATTTTTGATTGGCATCAGTTCCACTGATCGAATCTGATACAGCAGTCAGCATGCGGAGACCATCGCTCCGCTCGCCGGCGAGACGCGCGCTGTTCTGCACCGTCCAGTCGCCCGGCAATAATGCACCGCTCGACTCGCTCATCGCGTTTGGAGAGCGCGTGCTGCGCACCGGCGAGCCGCTGGAGAAAGTGGCGCTCACGCTGCGATGCAAACAGCTCTGGGACGCTGGCGAACTGCCTCTGTGGAGCGGCACCGAGTGGACGAGTGACCCGCCAGCGCAGCCTGCGAGGAGCGCGCGGCCACCGCTCTTTATGCCTAAGGACTTGCCGAGCGGGAAAGACCTTAATGCGCCGATCCCGGTCGTCATGTTGCACGCGCTCGCGCACATCGAGCTCGGCGCGGTGGACAACTACTGGGATACGCTCGTGCGCTTCGACCCTGTGCGCCATGCGCTGCCGCGTGAGTTCTACCACGACGCGCTCGTAGTTGCGAGTGACGAGGCGCGCCACTTCAAGATGGTCGATGACCGCCTGCGCGAGATTGGCTCGTTCTATGGCGCGCTGCCCGCAACCATGGCGCTGCTCGAGCACGCGAGCAACACGGCGGAGGACCTCGCGGCGCGCATCGCGGTCATCCCGCTCGTACAAGAGGCGCGCGGACTCGACTCGGGTGACCGGCTCGTGCACAAGCTCCTGTCGATCGGCGACAGATCGTCCGCTAAGATCGTCGAGCAAATCGTGTTCGAGGAGCGCAGCCACGTCTCGTTCGGGATGAAGTGGTTTCGTCATATTTGCGCGAATCAACTAGCGGTGACGGATCCGGTCGCGTACTTTCACGAACTCGTGCTGCGGTACTTCCCGAACGGACTACCCGGTCCGTTTGATGTGCAGGCTCGCTTGGCAGCCGACATGGGAGCCGAATGGTACCAGCCGTTAGAAAACAAAGCGAGAGGATACGTGCCGCCACCAAGCACCGAGGCCGCAAGCACAGCTGCTCAGTCGGAGCGAGTTACGGCATTCGCAGCGAGCAAGCGAAAAGTCATCCTTGCCGGATCTGTCTGGCCGGAGCGCACAAGTTCTGCTGCGGGTGTGCGGAGCTCTGACCTGATTCAGATTCTGCAGGACCATGGCTTTCAAGTGCTTTGCGTCTCGCCGAGTCGCTTGAACGAACACACCGAGAAGCTAGCGCGCGAGCACAACGTGCAGTGCGTGCAAGCGGACGCGAACACGGACACGTTCGAGAAGCTACTGCTCGAATCGTCGCCGCAGCTTGTGCTCTTCGACCGCTTCATCGCCGAGGAAATGTATGGCTGGCAGGTGCGCAAGTTCGCCCCGGATGCAGTGCGCGTACTGGATCTGCAGGACGTCCACTTCTTGCGTAAGGCACGCGAGTTCTTGGTGAAGAAGCGAGGCGTCGACTTCACGGAGACTCTCGACGGACATACGCTCAACGTGGACGCTGTCGAGAAGCAAGTGATTCGGGAGTTGGCGTCAATTCACCGCTCGGATCTCACGCTTTTCGTCTCGGACTTTGAGCGTGATGTGCTCGTGAACCGGTTCCAGATCGATGGCGAGGCACTGCACTGCTGCGACTTCTTCTATCCACCTTCCGACACAACAGCGTTTACACCGTTTTCAAAGCGCAAGGACGTCGCTTTCATTGGAAGCTTCAAGCACTCACCAAATGTGGACGCAGTCGAGTGGATGAAGCAGAGCATCCTGCCGCTCTTTCGCTCTAGTACAGACGACCCAGAGATTCATGTCTATGGTTCGTACGCCAACACAGCGCGCTTCAGCAAGCTCGACGATCCGAAGCGTGGCTTTCGGCTGATGGGCTTTGCTCCTGATGTCCACGACACCCTGAAGCAATACCGCCTGACGGTCGCGCCGCTGCGCTTCGGTGCAGGAATCAAGGGCAAGGTCGCAGACAGCTGGCATGTGGGTACCCCTTGCGTGTCCACGTCGATTGGAGCGGAGGGTATGACTTTAGCGGGTGTGAAGTCGCCCTGGTCATCGTCATGGGGCGGCGCAATCGCTGATGATGCCGCCAGCTTTGCGAGCGCGATGACAGCGTTGTACTCTGACGAAACCAAGTGGCACGCTGCACAGTCGACAGGTGCAGAGATCTGCCGGGCTCGCTACAACCGCGATAGCAACACGAGCAGTTTGATGCAGCGGCTGGAGCAAGTGCTGATGCACAAGCAGGCGGCGCGCGAGCGAAACTGGATGGGCAAGATCCTCTGGTCCGAGAAGTTTCGCGCGACCGAGTACATGTCACGGTTCATCCGCGCGAAGAACGAGCTCAAGAACGAGAGTACGACCACTACAGCGCAATAGAGCGACGTGTTGGGTGGGTGTGATAGTTGATCTCAGGTTGCATTCACATATAATGCCATCGAGAAAGGTGGAGAAGGTGCTGTTGAGCAGAATGGTGTGCGATAGATGCCACGGACATGCGCGATACGAAGCTAAGGGTGCTGCAGCATGGGTATCTGAGGTCGGATTCATATCACACACATACACACACTGGTGGTGCTTGCATCTCTACTTCTTTTCTGCAGGCGGCAGCAGCAGCAGGACCGCTTTGGTGCCAGAGACGTCGGCTTCTAGCAGTTTCCGTCGCTCCTCCGCGATCTCCTCGAGTTCCGTCTGATATTCAGCGCGTTTCTCAGTTAGCTCGTCACAATGCGATACTTGTCGATCTGAGTCCATGCATCGACCATCCAATCCATCCACCAACCGCCTACTAGAAATCGTCAATGAAGACGCACCTGGATATCGCGCACTTCGTCGCGCGTGGAGGCGTAGAGCGTCTTCGCCTGGAGCGTCGAGGCCGTCGTCACGGGTGGCGCGCGCTTACGCTTGGCCGTCTGCTGCTTGGGCTGCGCGCTGTCGTCCACAGCAGCATTCGATGGCGCCTTAGCCATTACGAAAAGTGCAAAAAAAAAATAGTAAGTACAGAACTGACAGGAACATATTGGTGCTCATTGTTACTCTAGCAATTTCAGCTCGTAGTGCATAATAAAATGTTCCAGCAACGTGAAAAAGGCTTGATGTGCAACATATAAAAAAGCCTGTCACTTCCGATCTTATCCAGCATGACGACGAGATGCAGCAGTAGTTCCAGCTCCCAGCAGCAGCAGCAGCAGGAGCGTCATGAGCGCGGCGACTGGCGCCGCTTCCAGGCAGAGGTCATGCAGTGCTGGGTCGGCGAGGCGGTTGTGCAGGTTGCAGAGCGCGCGGTGGTCTCCGGGTCGGTCGAAAGCGTGGCGTTCTGCGGCTTGCTCGCGAACGGACGCGATGCTGCCGCGTTCGCAAACCTCCGCGCGTTTGTCGGGCATTTCGAGCGGCGCCGACACTTGCGGTGGGCTGGGATGCAGAGATTGGACGGAGAAGGTCGGGATATCTCAGCCGGGGTATCAAGCATTCCCAGCATTGTCGTCAGTGACACGCCGGAGTTCAAAACGTGGCTCGCGTCGCACAACAAGCAGCTGCTGGCGCTGGGTCGGCGTTCCGCCCTCATCATTCTCTACGCTCCTCTGCTTCAAGCACGTGTTCAGCAAGAGATCGTGGAGATCAGTACCCAGTCAGGGGCTGCAGAAGCCGGTAACGGATCGTTGCAGACGCTACTGCTCGTGATTCGGGATCCGATCGGTCTTATGGACGTCGACAACTCCCTCTCAATCGAGCCATCTAGCGGCTATCAACTGATAGGTTCACATGAGTTGCTAGATGCTGCACACGCAACTCTCACGTATCCGCTGCAGCAGCTTGCCTCACAGTGCGGACTACGGTTCGTGATGGAGATCGCGCGCTGGACTGTCTTCAAAGAGGAGCTTCAGATCGCGACTGAACCGACAGCGCCGCCTGAGATGCTAGCTTCCGTGGCGCATATACCATTCCAATTGCTGCTTCAGCTGCTGCGCTGGAGCCATTTCCATCCGACACTCGTACGCGCGCTCGCAAAGCCGTTCGGGAGGAAGCTGCGGTTGATCCCGCAGGCGAGGATCCGGGACGCGATCATCTGTTTATGCGATCAGGAGATGGCGATCTGGGTCCACATCGATGCAAGCTATGACATGCCATCTTTGGGAACGGTGTTGGATGTGAGGTGTCATTCTGAATGCGATCCAACACAAGGAGTCCAAATTCCTGCGTGCGATGTCGGACTCGAAGACAAGCAGAGTCTCTCGGACTGCCAGTTGTGGAACGTCCAGAAGCAGTTCTACCTATCTCAGGGGATCCATGCGTGGAGTGACGGCATTATCCCGTTCGGTGTATCGAGCAGTTCGTTTCTTGCAGCGACATATGCACGTACGTGTGTAGGAACTGTTTTGCAAGTGTATCTTCTTCATCTATGACTAACAGCTCTTGTTGTGTTTGTGCTTACTGCAGGAGTGGTATTCGAGTTCTTTCTAGAGACTGGAGCTGAGCGCACTTGTGATTGGCAACACCAAACGCCCGAGAACGAACCGAACTGCTTCATCTGGGAAGCCGCGAGCGGCTCCTGCAAATTCCTATATGCATTTCTGGTGCACTTTTACCAGCTCGTGGACGCGAACATCCGTTTGTTCGTCGACAGAGGCATGAGATTTTGCGTGATTGGGAGTGATCTGAGTGACCAAGTGCTCGACTCTCGAATGGAGATGCCGTGCTTTCAGCCATACCTGTCCGATCGCCGACTGGACTTTGCGCGCTTCGACTCAACAGAGTTCATTGAAGGTGATTGCAAACGTCAACTCCGCTTGAAGCGCTCGGATAGGATCTGGCACGTGGGTCGCGATGGACCAGTCTTCCTTATGGGCAACTACTTTCTCGACTCGCTTCGAGCGGATGTCTTTGCAGTGACATCAGCCACCGAGGATGCTCTGTCGCAAGTATCTCGACCACAGCGACCGAGATCGAAGGTGTACCAAGGACGCATAAATCCCGACATCACGAGCATCGCCGATATGAAGCTGTCATTCCAGCCAGTGAATCCAACTTCGAAAGCGGTGTACAATGATCCGTTCATAAACCAAGTGCTACTGGATATCCTCGAGAGCATCGACGATTCTGCATCAGCGGCCACATCGTCTTCGTTGATACTGTTCCCCGTCGAAGCAATCCAGATGCTCCGTACTTTGACAACTCCAGACAGTGACGCCTTTAACCGCAAGCACGCGGTCGGGATCTTGTTCGGCGACGCGAGTTTCTCGTTTCGAGACGCGATCTCCAGCGCTTTCTTCGGTCAAGAAGATGGTGCAAACGTCTTCGAGATCCCGCAGCTGTCGCCTCACCCTGACTGTTTCTGTCTTCCTGTCGACTTCGAGATCTTGCGCATTTTCCTGCGGCGACTAGGTCTCTCATGCGTGTCAGCCACAAGCACTCAAGTCGCCTCTGCGATCTCCACCGACACATTCGACGTGCTGCACGCCACAGTGTATCCACTACTCCGTGAGTTGGATCACGGTGCGGCTGTATCTCCCGAGAGAGCATCACAACGTGCTGCAATGCCGCTATCTCAGGTCGGGTTTGCCCATGAGTTCGCGTCGTTCACACCAAGCGACTGCGATCTGCTATGGGGGATGATGGGAGTTGACAAAGGCGCCGCACATTTCTCGCTGAAGACGCTCGTCGCGCTGCTCGCTCAATCGGCTTGGGACTTCGACCTTTTTGCTATCTTGCAATGGAAGCTGATGTCGATCTGGCGAGCACAAGCACCGAATGAGGCTCTGCGAACGCGTCTGATCTCGATCGCGAATCGGTGCTGGGCGACGTACTACGCGCTCGAGAACGAGGCGGCATCTCGGTCGCTCACGCTCTTACAGCATTCTCGTTGGCTCTACCGTACGTGTCTTGTATCGGAGGAATCGTGTGTTTTGTCTGGTTTCAGCAACACGGGAGCGACTAACTATCGTGTGTGTGTGTGTGGCGCAGAGCTGGGAGCTCATCGCGATGTCATCGTTGTGCTGACAGAGAAGCTGAAGACACACCCAAACTTGGCCTCCAATCCGAATATCTGCTACGTTATCGGGGTACGCACGCATTTCGCTGATCTTGCATCATCATGCTATGATACTTTGCTGTCCTGAACTCATGCCCCATGCCATGCAGCTTGCTTTCTACAGCTTGGGCGACCTGTGGCGCGCTCTTGCGAGCTTCCGCAAGTGCGTCGCAGTGGACCCCGGCCGCATGAAGTTCAAACGGCGGGTTGCCAAGACACTGCTCGCTCTACAGAGTCAGAAGCACGCAGAGCGAGCGTCGTGATCCGATTGTACAGAGTTGAAGACACCACGAGAGAAAATGGTACAAAGTTGCCAATTCACAGCACACGCAGCAGTTATCTACCGTTCTTGCGTACATACTCCTTTAACACGTCCACTCGCATGACTACCAGCCTAACTTCCTGTCAACTCATGAGCTGCTCGTAGTACCTTCGAACGAGGCCGACGCACGCGTCAGGGTCGCTCACAACGAAATATAGGCGATCCAAGTCAGTCTGAGAGGACTTGGATTCGCTACCTACAGTCTCGCCATCTCCTTGACCAATGGTTTCTTGGTCGTCTGCGAGAGAGTCAGCAAGCTGCAGCGATGTTGGTGCAGCACCAGCTGCCTCCGAACAGTTCTCGCTCTGCACGCAACCAGATCATAACATTGTTGTCAGCACAATAATCACACAGAAAAATATAAGATCAGGAAAAATGACCAACCTTGAAATGAAGCACGAGTAGGTTCTTCACCGCCTTTTGCGCCGTGATCTTGACAAGCGACTCAAGCATCCGGCTGTGCTCGAGCACTGCATACCCTTCGCGCTTGGACATCCACGAGTTGAGCACAAAGAGAGACGTGGGCGTCACAACCAGCTCGCGCTCTCCGACTTTCTCGAGGTTGCGCACCGCAGACGGCTCGTTTCGCGCGCTTTCGTTCGCATCGTCTCCATTAAGCGGTGCGTCGTTTCTCTTTTCGTACTGCACGACTGTGAAGAACCGAAAGTCCTGGAACGTCCCGTCCGCGTCTCTTTTCCAGTGGCCAAGGTTCACGTGCGTGAGACCGCCGTTTTCCTCAACCATCTGATCCTGCTCGTCGTTGTTCGCGTCGTTCGCGTCGTGCTCATCGGTCTCTTGGCCGCCGCCGAGCGCTGACACGCTCGAAGACGACGCAGACGTCGACGACAGCGATCGTCGTCGAGATTGCGTCAAGCGAGACGCTGCTGCAACTGCTTTGTCCAGGAACGTGCTACCTGTACGAAGTGGAGAAGTGCTGGATGGCGTTGTGAAAATCGAGGTCACTGGTAACCGGAAGCCATTGCCGCTCGCCGTCCGGCTGTCAGGTGCCGACGACGGTAGCTGCTGCTCGTCTTCGGACGAGTGCGCCGAGTCCGACTTTGTCTCTCCTTCAGCTGGCGGAGTCCGACAGCTCTCGCTCGCGTCGCTGTACGGCCCCCACCCGATCCCGTCGCTGAACGCGCGAATGCGGAAGAGGTAGGGTGTGTTCGGAGTGAGATCGTGCACCGTGTGTTTCAGTGTATCGGCTCCGATCTCCTGGCTCACGCTCCACCACATTGCGGCGAGGCGGTTCTTGCAGCACTGGATATGGTACTTGCTCACCCCGACGTCGTCAATCGGGTCCCACGTGACGACAATCGACGTGGGCGACGCCGAGAACACCTGCAAAATCTTCGGTGCGATGTGTACGGCCACCACGCGTGTGGAACTCGGTCGATCCGCCTCTTTGTCTGTCTTCCCTACTGTGTTCGGAATGACTACGTGAGGTTTTGTGGCGCCACCAGAGAATATCGACGCTACGACCGCCTTCGCTTGTTCCTGCAGAGGAAGCGACGTGGGCTGCGAAGGCTCATCAGCCGGCTCCGACAGGCGCTCTAATACCACAGTACCCTCGGGCGTGTTTTCGAACGCCCACACGCCGATGTCATCGTCACCGATGTCCGCAAGTGTCTGGTCTTCTTCACGAATGTCGTCTCTCCCTTCTAAACATGCGTCGTCGCTTGCAATCCGCACGAAGATTTGGTTGGTGCCCGGCGCGACCATGCGATCCGTGCACTTGATCACGCTTCCTTTCTCGACCACGACGTCGAGTTTGTCGGCGTCAAACGCAGGGCGTTTGCGTGCGCGCAGACCGATAATCACTCTGTAGTAGAACAGACCATGCTCGACGAATACAGGACACGCGCCAGGCAGAAAGACTGGGTGTGTCGGAGCGCTGTCGTGCACTTGGCGCGTCTCTTTCGTTGCTCCAGGCTCCTCGGTGCTGCTCTCGTGACTCTCGCCGCCGTCGTCCTCCACACTCTTCTCGAGCGTGCTGATTGGGTTGCTCGATAGACTGTACGGCCCCCATTTCTCGCCGTTGCCGCACCGCACGCGGAACACGAACGACTGACCCGGGTCCAGCCCGACCATCATGCCGTTTGTGTGCTCGGTGATGCCGCTAGTACTCAGTTCGCTCGAGCCGTCCCCCTGCTTCATCACCACCGTGACCCACGGGTTGAAGTTGAACTCGGATTGCTTCGCGTACTGCAGGTGGTACCGGATGTTCGGGAGCGAGAGCTTGCTCCACGTGATACCGACCGAGTGGCGCGTCGCGCTCACGAGCGTCGGCGCCATCGGCGGCAGCGAGATCGCGTCGAACGACTCGAGCACTCTTTTCGCATGTGGGTTCTGGAAGCGGAGCACCACCGGCCGCTGCGCGTCCTTGACGAGCTCGATCACGCTCAGGAACGGCACATTCTCCATGCTCTGGCCGTTCACGGACACGAGCAGGTCGCCGCGTGCCATTTGCTGGCTCTCGGATGCCTGACTCTCTGGCACGATGCTGTCGACCACAGCCTGGAATTTCTTGCTCGTCCGCGCCTTTTGTAGCAAGATGCCCATCGAACCAGTTTGGAAAACGACTTCCTTGTACGCGAGACTGTTTGCCAGTGCCTCCTTCGTGCGCAGGCATACCTCCACCCACTCGTCTTCACCGACCAGCTGCCGGTCGGCTGCAGCGCAGTCATTCGTGCTGATACTCAGCACATTCCCAGGCGGAGCGAGCTCAGACGCGCTCCTCGAACGCACCGCTCGCACACTGCTTGCGCCTTGCGAGACCACATCTTTCGCGGCCGATGTCAGGCTTTGGAAGCGTTGGGACAAGGTCGAAGTCTTCGCCTTTGGTCGGGAAGCATCTGCGGATGGCTCCAATGTGTCGCTTATGACAATGTTGTCCTCGCTGTTGGCGTTGCGGAGACGAGTGAGCCCGATCTTTGAGAGCAGCTTGAAGCCCGTCGACGACGGCGACGCGCTCGGCGGGTGCGGAGACTCTGCGTGCACGAGCAACTGCTCCTGCGTGAACGTGTCCATCGCCATGATCGCTCGCTTGAGCTCCTCAAATCCACCGTCGAGACGGCTGATGTGCTCGAAGCCCTTCTGGAGGAACATCAGCACCAATCGCGTGACCGAGATGTGCTCGAAATGAATCTTCCGACTTTCGCTTCCTTTGCTGGAAGTGTCGTTCGTTCCAGAGCCTGGAAGTCCAGGGCTTGGAGGCAGGCTGACGCCAGAAGCAGGACTCACGGGCGACACTACTTGAGCCTCAGTGTGCGTCTTTTTATCGCCCGAGATCCCTCGCGCCAGCCGCGAGATCGTGTCAAATGCGATATTGCTCGGCTTCGCGCCGGACGCGGACGGATCTGAAGGGCCGACGAAGCAGAAGTGACACCCTTTCATACGCGAGAAGCCTTTGATGAGCACCGAGAGCGCGTCCGGGCTGCCCACCACCTCCGGATCGATGTGGTACGACAGACTCAAGTGGCACTCGCGATACTGCTCGATCGGGCGGCAGTCGAGCACGATGAAGAACACAGACGACGCGGACGCGAGACGCTCTTTCGAGAACGACGACGACCTCGACAGTGGGGAGTCCAGCGGGTTCATGCTCGCACCGTCTTCGTGTTTACGATTCGCCTCAAGCGTGTGAAGCGTTGATGAAGGCGTCTTCGACGCAATCCGCTTGAGCAGGTTCGCCACCAGCTCATCTGGGTACACTTGCAGGCTCGAGGACCCGGACAAGTGGCGCAGGAACGGCATCATGTCGTCTGTGAACCCCCCGTAGCACGCCGAGTGCAAGTCACGCTCGAACGACCGTGGCGTGGTCTGCGCGAGCTGCAGCGCCGTGTCGCAGATCGCTTCCAGCTCGCTGCGCGAGCCGAACGTGATGCTCGTGAGCACTTGCGGCAGCACGAGGACGTCGGCACTCAAGATCTTTTCTTTGTTGGCCGCGACGAGCGCGTACGCGACAAAGTGCATCATGTACGGGTGCTCCTCGAGCAAAAAGAAGTCCCAGAGGCGGAAGACCAGGTCGGCCTCCAGGCCGCGCGCGAAGAGCGTCATGAACCAGGGCGTGACGTAGAGCTCGGGCGTCATGTCGTGCTGGTCAAGGTAGTGGCAGAGTGCCGGGTCGTGGTAGAGCATGAGCAGTCGGTAAAGCTGGAAGGAGCACTGGAGGGACCGGAACTCGCGGTCGCTGAACGCGTGCGGGAGGAAGCGATCGATGAGCGCGGCGAAGCACTGGAAGACGACGCCCTCGGGCAGCGACGGCGCACGCTCGAGGATGAGGAACGGCGCGAGCACCTCGTTCATGCCCTGTTTGTAGCGCAGGCGGCGGCTCTTGCAGTAGTACGTGAGCAGCTTCGCGACGAGCTCGACGGTCTCCAGCTGGCGAAAGAACGGGTCGTGGCCGCGCGTGCGGCACGCGTCCGCTGAGATCACCCGCTGGTTCGCTAAGTCCGCCTCCACCGCCAGGATTGACTGGTCCAACAAGAGCTGCTCAGGCGCGCGCGCTACGCCCAGGAGCACCTTCCACACGCTCGCGCGCAGCTGGTCCGGCACGCCACCGAGTGATCGGCAGAGCACGCCCACGATGAACGGGTCCGGTCGCGGCTTGAACATCTCGCGCGCTAGCTGGCTCTCGAAGAGCTCGCGGTCCCGCGCGCTCACACGATTCGAATTTGCACTTGCTGCAGGCTCGGGCGTGTCGAATTGGTCTGCTGTCGTCAGCGCTAGCCGTGAGGGTTGCGAGGGTTGCGAGGGTTGCGAGGGTTGCGAGGGTTGCGAGTGAGGAAGGGCGCCGATCGCAGCAAAATTTTCGGGGTCCACGGTCACTGTTGGTGCATCATTCTCTTCGTCTCTGGGAACTGGTACGTCCCGGCTCAGCAGTAGCGGCGGCGGTGCTGGCGCAGCGCGCTCCGCCATGATGCTCTCGCCTTCGAAGAGAATCTGAAGCTCTGCAAGTGGAAAAAAATATAGTGAAGAAATCCCGGAAATGATAGAAGCCAAATCACGTCCCGAATGCACTGTGGCGCACGGGACGAAACTGTAGCCATCTTCAGTTTGATGGGTACACTGGGTTTGGTGTCATTGAGATGACACGGAGGACTCGACGACGATGACAACGTCACCCGATCTACTGCTGATCTCGCGCTCGCGACTCGGATTCATGCCGCGAAGATCCCGACGCAGCTTCAAACCGAGAGACTGGATGCGAAAACGCTCGAGCGGCGTCTTCTTCGCTAGACGAGTAGGATCCTCGAGTGCACAGTCGAGGAAGAGCCTCGGGAAGCTCTGGTCCGCCAGCAGCACCTTCGCCACGCTCTGTGCGTCGAAGCACTTACGGATCTCGCTCTCTTTGTGCTCGCTAAAGATGACAGCGAGAGAAACTGCGAGCAGCAACAGGAGGCTGCCGCCCACGGATGTCAGTGCCGCCTGCAGCGGGATCTTCGCCTCCAGGGTGAACTCAACACGGCTACCGACAAAGTCCAATGTTTGCTGCCCGTCGCCGTGCTCGCGAGCTTCGCGAAGCGCAGCATGCTGGAAGAGGAAGAAGAGCGCGGAAGTGTACGCTTCCTGGACGCCGAACTCTGTGTGCCAGCGGTTGGTGGCGACCTGGCGGGCAAGCGTCTCGACCGAGTGCGAGCATGCTGAGTCCACCTCCCACGAGACTTTGCGCTTGACATTTCGCGCAAAGAGTAGATCACCTTGCACAGATGACATGAGCATCACGAGTGGCGTCCACTGTGAGCGCCTCCCCATGAACGGACCCAGGGCAGCCAGTGGAAGGTGCTTCTCGCCGACGACGAGATGGCGCGACGAGTTCCCATCGAGTTTGTAGCTAAGACCACGACAGTCACTTTGTTCAGCTTTGCATGCGGCATTGAAGCTGTCGGCTAGGTTCTGGAGCTTCCAGGACAGCCGGCCCATCGTCACCGTCTGGAAACGTCGGATGTTTGTGAGGTTCCCCACTCGAGACTCCGGAGTAGTTGTAGGCGGCCCCAGCTCCATTGTGTCTGCGATGATTCGACTACCCAAGCTGTAGATCAGCAGCGACGAGTTCAGCGTTTCTGCGCAGTCTCCCCCGTGAAGATATTCGATCGTGACGTCTTCTGAGCCGGAACCAAAGTTGCACGACGCGAACGCTTGGATCTGCGGCGCACTCCTCCACCCCCGAGAGCTCGCGATCTCGCTTTCACCCTTCTCCGGAACTTTGACAAGACACGCATCGACGCCACACTCGTACGCTGCAGATACCTCGTACACAGCAGTCGCATCTTCCGAAGGGGTGGCCCCATCGCCGGAATCACGTCGAAGCTTGCGCGACATGAGCTTCTCTTGGAACGGAATGTCGACTGTCACCGCGTCGAAGACGACGCCGCCCTGGAACTCGAAGCGGCTGAAGTTGAGCGTTGCTTCGGCAGCAGAGTAGTTGAGCGTGCGCGCTTGGCTGGCGAGTGACTTGTTGACCATGAGTGCGGCGGCGTACAAGAACCCCGGTTCGTCGTTTGAGGCGCTAAGTGCAGTTGCGTTCCAGAGGAACATGTCGTACGTACTGTTTATCATGCCTGCAGCCGAGATCCAGGGCAGAATGCTCTCGGAGCTCAGCATGAGGTACAGAAGCAGGTTCGTCGCGGTCATCATGTCGAACGGAAGCGACTGGTTCTCTTGGTGTTGTTGACTGCGTGATCCTCGAACCACCTCTCCAAGCGTTACCTGCAAAGACTCTGCTGGCGCAACACCGTGGGGAAGCATGTCCTTGAGCCACGGGTTGAGTGCGAACGAATACGTCGCAGTGATCTGCTGCCACTCGCCGTTAATTGCGCACGGGTTCTTGTCGCTCTTGAAGTATGCCGGTTGTATCGCTGTGCTCAGGATCGTGTCTGTCGTCGCTCTGCACTGGAATGGGTCGGCGTCCGGATCTGGACGTGCGTGTGTTGCAGTGCTGGTGTTCGGCGACAGCAAGTCGGCATCGACCACAATCGGCGTTATGTGCGGCTGCCTCTGCTGCACGTACAAGCTACTGAACGCGCCTGTGAGCATCGTCGCAAGCCCGATCTGACACATCAGCAGGAACAGCTTCCACTTGTACGAGTCGTCGCTGAGATATTGCTTGGGCGCGAATACGAGGAAGGACACCGGGAGTACCATGTCCACACCGATCTCGAAAGCCTTTGCGACTGCCGACGCCGTCATCCCTGAGTAGAAGTTGTACGCGGTTACGAGCACGCGTCGCTGTTCGTCGTCGCGCCAGTCGTTTTCGAAGCTTGCGAGTGGTACTCCGACCGTGAAGATCGTCACGAGCACCAGTAGAAGTACGATAAACGTCGACGCAAAGAGTAGAGTGCGCGATCTCCGCACTTGCGCGCTTAGCGGCATCGCAGCGGCTCCACTCTCTTCGGCAGCGCCATAGTCGCTGCACTCTTGCAGCATCGCGCAGTGGCGCAGCGAAAACGGAACGCGGTCGGGAGCAGATCGTGAGAGCGGCCACGACTGGAAGTCCGAGGCGAACTCGAGCTCCGACGCGCTGCGCTCGATCAAGTCAAGCGACTGGCTTGCCACCATCGTTTCTGGGTCTGCTTACGTCCTTTCGTGCTCGCGCTGCTTTGTTCAGTTGCGAGGAGAGCACATCGGGCGGCGGCGGCAATGCATGGCTGTACTTTCTCCTTGACGTGAGCTGTTCGAACTTGCCAGCTCGATCAAGTCACCACCCACTTGTCCGAATGAACTGGGACTGGGCGTGCTCTCGAGGTGCTCTCTGTGTCGACCGTAGGCGTGCGCTCCGCCATCATGCGCACGCTGCTTCTCCACAAGTGTCGTGCTGACCAGGATCGTCGCTCCCGTCGAGTTCCACGTGTTCTAGTTGAAGTTGCTCGCATTTTCGACACTTTTTTGAATCCTGGTTTCGACGTCTTCTGATGAGCGAAGCCGAGGCGAAGATCGTCATCGCGCTCGTGCGCGTGCAGCGCCGCAGCGCTGGCTGTCGCGCGGACGGCGACGGCGCCGCGCCAGCAGCCGTGGAGCTCTTGCTGCCCAGCGAAGTGCCGCTGGTGACCAGCGAGTCGCTGCTGGCGGTCGCGCGCGTGCTCGCCGCGGCAATTGACAGTGGCGCGAGCGGCACGTCGCAGGGCATTTTTGACAGCTCGCGCAGCGTTTTCGGCATCTCCGACTCGCTCCGCCGCTCGTGTGCCGACGGCGACGAAGAGGAGGAGGAGGAAGAAGTGTTCAGCCGTGACGGCGGGGACGATGCCTTCACTCTGAGCGGCTTCCATCCATCGCCAGCGAAGGGGGCGGCGGCGTCGCTGGAAGATCCCGGGATCTTCTTCCGTCTTGCACTGCCGGGCGAACAGCGGGGAGAAGCGGACAGCGTTATGGGCGTCGCGGTCGCCGACCCGCGCTCGCGTAAGCCGTTCGTCATGCAGCAGGACGTTCGGTTCGCGCTTGTGCTGTCGAACACGCCGTTCCACGCACACCTGCGCGGCAAGCTACAGGAGGCAGCACTGCGCTGCTTCCAGGACGAGATCGTCGAGGGCTCTAGCATCAGCAGCAATAACAACAACAACAGCAGCAGCTCGTCACACGCAACAATGGACGAGCTGAGAGCATTTTACAAGACGCTGACGACTTGCGTCGCGTTCAACGAGCTCCCATATCGGGAGCTGTTTATCGGCTTGCCGGTCGTCCCGCTCGTGCGCAGGATCGCAAAGAGTCTCATCGCGGTGCTGCGCGTGCTGCTGCTCGAAGGTCGAGTCGTATGCTTCTCGGCAAACCCGAGCCTCGCGGCGTCGGCGACGCTCACTCTGCTCGCGCTGCTGCCAGGTGAACTCTCGAGCACGAGCTCGAGTTTCTCGTCGCGCACGATTCAGGCGGTCATCTACAGGCTGCGTCGATACGGGATGCCATTTTCTCTCGCCAGCAAACACTTTCAGCTCCAGCCGTGCTTCACGAGCGAGCAGGAGGAAGCAGTCTACACAGCAAAAGGGTTCCTCGTAGGCACGAGCAACCCGCTGCTACTTAAGCACCCACAAGCGAACTTGGATATCATCGTGGACCTGGATTTGGGCGAGGTCGTGACATTCCCGACAAAGAAGACCGAGTTCTCGTTCGCAACTGGCTCAGCAGCGGCAAAGCTCACCTCCAGTATCCTGGACCGCTTTGATGTTGAGCGTGGGGGGTCGTCCATGCCGCTTCGCCGCAGCGCGCCGATGATGATGAGGTTCTTAAAGACTGACGCGAAGACTGCGCCGACGCGGCCGGAGTCCCGCAGCAGAGCTACCATGGAGCCAACCCACACAGACGTTGACTGGATGCTCGGGCAGCTTCAGACCTACTTCGAGCACTTTCTCGAAGAGAGCTACATGAAGTTGATTAATGGACCATCCAACGATAGCGAAGTGGGCGAGAAGATGAGTCATTTGACAGTCCGGTCGCTGCTGGAAGATCTGAAGAAGCCCGTGTTCGGCGAGCGCGCAAAGTTCAACGCAGAGTACGGTCGTGGGTGGGTCAATTCATGGCAGAAGACCAACAACTATGCGAGGTGGGTCAACGCGCACCAGTTCGAGCGGCGAAGAAGCACGGTCACGACTTCCGCCGCGCCACCTCCGCAGGAAGGACATGCAATCTTTACTTACCCAAACGGTGACGAGTACGATGGACTCTTCCAGCGCGGAAAGCGCAATGGGTTCGGCGTGTACATCGAATTCGGAACGAAGAACCAGTACGAAGGCGAGTGGCGGGACGACAAGCGGCATGGGAAAGGTGTCCTGAGCTCGACGCACCTCGGGTACATCTACGACGGCGAGTGGGAATACGACATGCGTTGCGGGCATGGTCACAGCTCGCTCAAGAACGTCGAGAACTACACTGGCGAGTGGCTCAATAACTGCTTCCACGGCGCTGGGATCTACACGAATGCCGACGGCGACATCTACGACGGCGAGTGGCGCGCCGGGTTGAGAGAAGGCGCTGGGAAGCTCACAGTCGCGCGCCCGAAGCGCGGTGAGGAGTTAGGCGGACTGAAACAGTACACTGGAGAGTGGCTGCAGGGCAAGTTTCACGGCATGGGGACAGCACTGTACTACGACACCTCCGAGTACTCGGGCGAATTCCAGGACGGTAAGCGCCACGGGAACGGCGTGCTCTCGCTCGCGTCAGGGGACCGTTACGATGGTCAGTGGTGGAGGGGGTTCCGCCACGGCGAAGGCTCACTCTTTTCGGCAAAGTCCGGAGACACGCGCGAAGGCACATGGAAGAAGGACGTCGAGGTCGACGGCGTCTGGTTCATCATGTTCCAGAACGGCGACAAGTACACGGGCGAGTGCCGGCGCGGCCGTCCGTGGGGCGAAGGCGTGTGCAAGTATGCAAACCAGTCGTCGTACTCTGGGAGCTGGGTGGACGGCTTGCGCGAAGGCTTTGGCGTGTGCGTGGGCGCCGACGGTGTCATCCTCGAGGGCGAGTGGAAGAACAGCGTGTATGTGAAGCCTGCGCGCGGGCCCGCGCCGTTCGTGGACATTCCGCTGCTGACCAAGGTCACCGCGCCTGCATCACCTCGAGAAGCAGGCTATAGTCTAGACAACGCGAACCGCAAGCGGCAGCTCTCGACGTTTTCGCAGCAGCACCCAGAGAGCGGCTCGCACGAGCACGTATATCCGAACGGCGACACGTACGCGGGCGAGTTCAAGAACTTTATGCGCCATGGCTTCGGCGTGTTCACCGAGCGCGCGACGGGGAACGTGTATGAAGGCGAGTGGCACCAGAACGTGCGGCAAGGTAACGGGGTGCTCACGTCGGGCATGAAGGACTTCATCTACGACGGCGCGTGGGTGCAGGACGTGCGCAGCGGCTACGGCCACTGTGTGATCCGCGGCTGCGAGACGTACAGCGGACAGTGGCGGAACAACCAGTTTCACGGCGTCGGCACGTACATCGACGCTGAAGGTAGCGTATACGAAGGCGAGTTCGTCGCCGGCAAGAAGCATGGCGTGGGTAAGCAAGTGTGCTGCACGGTGTCGGGAAAAGAGCAGTACGCGGGCGAGTGGAAGCACGGATGCCGTGACGGGATCGGCGACGCGGTCTTTGCGGATGGCTCGACGTACTCGGGCAGCTGGCGGAAGGATCTGAGGGATGGAGAAGGCACCTTCATCGCCGCCGCCGCTGGCGTTGTTGCTTCTTCATCTTCTTCATTCTCAACATCATCATCAGCAGCAGCACCATCAGCATCAGCGGCAAGTGCTAGTATATTAGCCAACGCCTCAGCGGGCGACAAGTACGTCGGGCAGTGGCGCGCCGGCATGCGGGACGGGGCCGGGATCCTGTCGGTCGCGAGCACAGGGGTCGTGAAGGAAGGGTTTTGGTCGCAGGACGAGCCGCTTGACGGTGAGTGGACGATCTCATTCCCAGACGGCAGCAAGTTCACGGGCGCGTGCGTCAAGGGCCGTCCGCACGGCCGCGGCGTGTGCAAGTACGCGAACGGCGACCTGTACGATGGGCAGTGGGTGGCCGGCAAGCGCCACGGGCTCGGCACGGGCTTCTTCGGCAACGGCGAGAGCTTCGTGGGCGAGTGGGAGAACAACCACGTGGCGCTTAACGGCAAGGGCCGGCTCACGCTCGCGGACGGCACCGTGCACGTGTACGCGCAGTGATTGGACGAGCGAGTGGGGGAGGTATGCTCGTGCCATGCATGTCACGTCATGGCTACACTTTTGGTCCCTTCGTTGTCTCCAGCGTTCGACTTTTGGGCATCGATTTCCATGGCGCCTGCAAGATGCTCAAGAGGATCCGCCCACTGCCTGTCGACTGGCTGACTTGCACTACGTCGGACGTGCCAGTTCGCTCGGTGCTGCATGGGCCTGGACCTCCAAGCATCGAAAGCGCTCGTTCTATGGTTCCGCGTCGCCTATGCTGATGATGTGAGCGTCTGGGTTTCTTGCTTCTTGCATGTCAAGGAATCCTCATCGGAATCTCCACTCGCACCTAGTATACTCGACTCCCGCATCCCACTCTGCATACTAACTTCCAGTCGGCCAATATGGCCAAGCTCGAAGCCCTGTCCTCGCTGCTCTTGCCACCGGCGCCGTCGCCAGCTCGCGCATCGTCGTCGCCCACTTGGCTCAAGACGCTTCCATCGGGTCCAGGACGAGGCGTTTCCATCAGCTCCAAGCCGCTTTCTACCACCACCAGCAGGCCAGCCGATCCGAGGAAGCCTCAGGCTTCGGGATTGCCAGTCGTCCTCACTCGCCAGCTGGTCAACCAGCGTACCCCCCTCCCTCCCCGTTCCTCCGAGCGTACCCCACTCTCTATCTCTCACACTCACGCACGCACTCCAGACAGCGAAGAGAGCGTAACCCCGCGATGGCGACCGAAGCCTCGGGCGACGAGGCCGCCGCGGTCGCGCGCTCGCTCGTGATCGCCAAGTTCGCGGCGCAGATCTGCTCGGCGTGTTTCAGCTCCTTCGTCGGGCTGCACCACGTGCGCGCCATGTACGCTTCCAGCCCCTCCTCCGGCGCCGCGCGGCGCTCGTCACTGCCGTCGGCCGCGCAGCCGCCGCGGCTCTCGGGCCGCACGAGCGCGTCGCACTCGCAGTCGAGCGCTTCAGAGCTCGCGCACAGCCGCCTGCTGCTACAGGCGTCGCTCGGCGGCTCGGCGGGCGTGCGCTCGACGCGGCCGACGGCGCTGCCCAGTCGCCAGAGGCGGCGCCGGCCGCCGCGCGCCAAGGCCGCCGCGTCCACGCGCATCCTGCGCGCTGCGTGCTTCTCGGACGCCGCGTTCTCGCTCTCGGGCGCCGTGGTCACGGGCATGGCGCTGTACGCGCCGACGCATGCCAAGGACTTCCAGCTGATCTTCTGGGCGCAGGCGCCGCACTGGAGCGCGCAGATCGCGTCCTTTTTGTGGATGGCCACGCTCGCGCTCTACATCGCCAAGGCGACGAACCGCGCGGCGTTCGACGTGGCCATCGCGCACGCCGTCATCTGGCTGCTCGTGGTCTTCTACTGGGTGCTCGAGCTCTACGCCATGTACTACAAGAAGCAGTCGCTGCTGCTCGCCGCCAAGGTCATCTGGAAGACGCTCGCGATCGCCTGCTCGCTCGTCGTGGGCGCGAGCTGGGCACTCTTCGCCTACCGCTGGCGCCGTCAGGCGCGCCGCAAGGGTGCGCTCGTGCTCGCCAAGCTGCTCGCGTACTCGATTGCGTTCTTCATGTTCGTGTCGCCGATCGTCGTCGTCGACCTCGTGCAGGGACTCAATGACCACGCGAACAACAACACGGTCGCGTGCTCGGTCGTGCTCGCGCTCTGGCCGACCGCCAACGCCGCCATCTACCTCACCAAGCAGACGTGCTTCCTGCGCTTCTTCCAGAAGCGCCAGCACAAGCACACGGACGGCTACTCTCTGCAGTCGCGGACGCTCTCGACCCGGCGACTCGGCGCTAATGGCCATAATTCGGCTCAGGCGCAGCATCAGATCCTCATGTCCCCCAACTCGCACGAGCTCAAAGGGCTCGTGATCGGTGAGAAGATTGGCGAGGGCATCGCGGTTGTGTACCGCGGCAAGTGGCGTGGCGCGAGTGTGGCCGTCAAGATGAAGGCGCTGCTGCTCGAGCGCAGCGCAGCGGACCTCGCCGAGTTCCAGCACGCGTGCAACTTGGAGATCCAGGCCGAGGCCGAGGTCATGAAGGGCCTCTCGCACCCGAATATCGTGCTCTTCATGGAGGCCGGCTTCTACAAAGGCTCGATCTGCATCATCAGCGAGTTCTGTGCGCGCGGCTCGCTGCGCGACGTGCTCATGCGCTCGAACGTCACGCACCTGAGCTGGCCCACGAAGCTCCGGCTCGCGCTCGGGATCTGCCACGGCCTCCAGTACCTGCACAATGCGCACCCGCCGATGATTCACCGGGACCTCAAGAGCCCGAACGTGCTCGTGGATGACTCGTGGCACGCCAAGATCGCGGACTTTGGTACGCTGCGTTTCGCCGAGATCGTTTCGTCGCTCCAGTCGACGAACGGTGGCACGTTGATTGACGACGCGCAGCGCATCAGGAACCTCGAGATGACGGGTCTCGTGGGCACGACCCGGTGGATGGCGCCTGAGGTGATGCGTGGCGAGAAGGTCTACAGCAGCAAGGTGGACATCTACAGCCTCGCTCTCATCCTCTGGGAGCTTATCGAGGGCAAGCTCCCGTTCGAGGCCACGCGGTGGAACCACGAGATCGAGGACCTCGTGTTGCAGGGCATGCGGCCACTCGTCAAGGACGAGCTCTGTCCCTTGCGCTGGAAGCTACTCGTCGCCGCGTGCTGGCAGGCAGACCCAGCGCAGCGGCCGACGATCCAGCAGGTCATCAGCAGCCTCCAGCGCATCGCGCGCGAGGAGGTCTGGGACACCACGGCACCCCGGTTCACGGGCGTGAGCTCGCAGTTCAGCGCGACACAGTCAATGGACTCGCACGAGTCGTTCGTGTCGTCGACCGTTTCGGCGTCCTTCATGGATTCACCGCCGTCGATGCTTGGCAGCTCGATGCGCGGCTCGTCCATCGCGAGCAGCAGCAGCTCGTCGTCGATCCTCCTCCTCGGCGGGGGCGGCGGCGGTGCGGCAGGCCGCCCTATGAGGAAGACGCGCTGGTCAAGGCTTTCGGACACGCTCGAGGAGCATCAGCTGCACGAGCGCACGTCAAGCTCGGACAGCAGCTCCGTCGACGAGTACTCGTCGAGCATCACGATCATTGAGCCGTCGCCGGACGACGACTCATTCTCCGGCATCCGGCACCACTACAACCTCCATCAGCAGCAACTGCAGCAGCAGGTCAAATGGTCGTCGTCGTCGACCCGAAGTGATCACGACAGAGCAAAGTCCGAGCTGAGTCTGTCTGATCTGGAGATCGGCAGCAGCATGGGCTCCGCCGACGACAACGTGGCCAACATCGCCGTCATCGAGTCGTCTCCGAATGGAGGCTACGTCGTCACGATTTAGAAAACGTGATGTGTGAGCTCGCTCGTCCTGCGCGCGCACTGCAGTGTTCGTGCGCCCTACACTATTTATCTCTCGCGACTGGGAGGGAATGCTCGCTTCATTTCCAGCAAGTAGCTCCATCCGAAGCGAGCAGCCCGCCTCACATAAGTGCAAATGAAGCTCAAGTGCGGCTGTTGACCCGATGTTGTGCTTGCCTTCTTTTGACCTGTTGGTTGGTCGCTTGCCTGCAACACGGTGTGCAGCCTACTTCTTCTTCTTGGCGCCGCCCTTCTTCTTCCCCTTCTTCTTACCGTCAGCCTTCGGCGCGCGGTTGAGCAGCGCGAAGATATCTCCAGGCAGCGACGCGTCCACCTGGAACGACTGAATCTTGACGTTCTCCTGCCGCCATCAGCACGCGCAACAGGAGCAGCAGCAAAGTTGTCATGCGATCTTGGAAAGGCAGCGTCGACAATGTCAGTAGCGGCTGTGTAGAAAGACAAACGAACCGGAGCGAGCGCTGGCAAGAGGACGTTCGCGCCGTCCACCTCGATATGATTGAACGTGAAGTCGACATGCGCCAGCGCTTTGCTGCGCATGAGCGCGTCTCGGAACGCGGCAAGCGCCTCCATGTTCTGTCGAGCAATAGCACAAGCAATATCGGAGAAGAGATCACCAACCGTTTACTTGTAGACGCATGGGGCGTCTCTGTAGCAAGCTACGCACGTGGCGGATGCCGTTGTCCGAGAGGTTGAGCTTCACGAGTTTGATGGATCGTGCGAGGCCGAGCGAGAGATGAAGAAGCCCTTCGTCTCCGAGCATGTTGCCCTGGAGCGAGAGCGTCTGGATGGCACTACTTGGCATACTCAGCAGCTGCGCGAGCTTGATCGCGCCCTCAGGACCGACTCCGCAGTAATCGAGGTGCAGTTGCTAGAGTACCACCGACCGATTCATCATCACCAACAAGTCAGTCCCGATCAAGCGCTGTCGGCGCAACGAGCTCTCGCACCTTCAAGACCGAGTTCTGAAAGAGGCCCTCGCAGAGCGCCGCGACCCCCGCGTCACTGACAGCCTGGTTGTACTTAAGGTTGAGCGTGAGCAGTCCTGGCTGTTTTTGCGTTTTCAGCGCGTCTGCGAGCGCTTTGCACCTGAGAGTACGCAGCGAAAGCTCTCGTTTGATCAAAACCACACTTTCGTGCAAACACGACGCGGGATCCGCGACGCACCCGTCCTCACCAATGCCGCAGTCTGGTAGCTCCAAGTACGCAATGTTCAAACTCGGGGCTGCCGACTGGAGCAATGTCGCCTGACCGACGTGATCAACACCAGCAACAACGACATTCAGCGGCTGGAACAGAAGATTGACGGCTTCATCCAGAACGACACCCACGATCGCCGCCGCGCCTTCGTTGCCGACGTCCTGGCGCCAGATGCGGATGTATCGAAGATGCACGTATGCACCACACGTGATCGATGGTCCTGTGCCGTGAAAACTTCAACGTCGCTAAGGAAGCGCTCGATGAGCTCAAGACCCAAAAAGAGTACGAACAAGTGCGTAGATGGCGACAGACAGAGAGTTTGTGTGTGAGAGGATATGAGCAGCGCCATACAAAGCGCTCGCATACCGCCTGGCCCGAGAGGTCCAGGCGGATCAGCTTCGAGAATGAACTGCATCGCGGGTCGTCAGAGTGAGAGTGACGATTCAAGTACCAAGCATGCGTTGCAGCCACATACGTTCACGAGCTCTCCTTCCTCCTCACTGCTGCCACGCAGAACATCGTTCACGTGGGTGTTCACGGGCACGCCGATAAGTCTGAGGTAGCACGAATAGGTCCAGAGGATTAGCGATAGCAGACTAAAGCTGCAAACTCATCGTGGAGACTCTGCGCCGGATGACATACTTGCAGATCTTGCCGTAGTTTGCGAGTACCATCTGCCGCGTGACGACGTTCTCATCCACCGCAGCAGCCTTTGAGCTGCTTGCGCTTTTCTTCTTGCTCATGACGACGACAGCCACGTCGTCGGAACGGCAGACCAAGCGTCTGTCTGGAGTGGGCTTGATCGAGTCCAAGCAGATATACTGATTCCCGTAAAATCTTTAGATTCAAACAACATGCATGTAAACACTGATGATACCTTAACGTTGTGTGTGCACCGTTCGAGATCGCGAGCTGTGTTACGTCGAGTACAAGGCAAACAGTGCGAGCTGACTCGAGCACAAACCTCGAAGCGCAAAGAACGCACGCTTGGTGCGAGTTGGCTCGATCCTCCCGGAGCTCATGTGCGTTGTCTATCCTGTCTGGCTGCCTTCTTGATGACGATTGTCACTAAAGAGCTGGTTTTCGTGCTTCATCGTGTTGTTTAGCGCCTTGATGCCTGACTCGGATCACAGCTCGACCATCCTTTGATTCGGTGGTGCATGGGCGTGTGCATGTGCCCCGCCTCGAGGTGACTCGAACAAACTCAAAATCTGTACGACACAGTGTGTGGGTTTTTCCACGCGATCCGGAGCTTCACCAAGTCACCGGTGAACTCAAAAATTAGCGTCAGCGCCTCGACATTCGCCACAGTTCGCGCATTGTTGTTCGAGTTCATGCGAACGATGCTGAGGAAAGCTGCTCTCGCACGGCCACTCAGACTCGATGCGGTGCGCAACACTCGACCCTGATGCTCCGCGCTGAACTCCTTCCGCATCCTGTCGAAGACTTTGTTCCTCTCGACCTCGAAAGGGTACAGATCCTGCAACTCGAGAAACTGGAGGTTCGTTCTGGCATGCAGTGCGGTGTCCAGGTTTCGTAAGACAACTGCTGTCATCGGCCGCACATCGAGTCGCAACTCTTGCAACATCGGCAGGTTCTCTGCGTGCGTGAGGATCTCGGTCTGGGACTCCAGCGCAAGGTTGGTGTGCTGGCATGCCATCTGGTTCAGATTCAGCGACACCAAGTGGAGTCCGAGGTTCCCTTGAAGCGCCTTCGTGAGCGCTGTCAACACTGGAGTATGGAATGCGCAGTTCCGAATGGCCAAGTGCTCTAGATGTACACACGCCTTCGCGATCGCTCGGATCATCTGCGCGTGCTCCTTCGCAAACTTGCTGTCACTGATCGACAACGAGTGCAGCTGCGAGCCCACGTGCTCAAAGAAGCTGCGTAGTCCTTGAGGTGCTGCACACCAGGAACTCGCGCTTACGACCCTCAGCTCATATCGTCGATTCATCTCGACGTACTCGTCCATGGAAGAGGCTACCACATCTGATGCCTTAATCCATCCAAACCCGAAGCACGGCACCACCACGCACACCCACTTGCCTTGCTCCCACAACACCTCGAATAGCTGCGCCTCCATCAACGTCTTGACTTGGACGGCATCCTGCCGCGGCTCCTTGTAGATCACAACTCCAGACACAACTCGGCAGACCTTCGCTCGCTTCGACGCTTTCGGGAGCTTAGCCTTGCCCTGGTAGACGATCTCTGCTGGGTTTCGCAGTGTCTCCTCGAACGCCTGCGCTTCGCTCACGCCAAGTCGGGGCTGATTGAGGATGAGTGTGCTGAGAGAGAACTCGTACGTACTTACCAGAGTGCTCGGTCGCGGGTACAAGAATCCGAACGCGATCCACCGCCAGCACTGCTGCCTCTCGTCAGGTGAAAGTGGGCTCATGCCGCACACGAGCGTCAGCTTCTTAAGAGAGCAGCCGTATCGAACTGCGGAGCAGATCTTTGCGAAGTGATCTACGCTCAGAGTGCAGTCGAAGCGTGCGCTCTGCAGCGAAGGAGCGAGTCTCTCTGTTCGAGGGAACCGCTTGAACGTCGCTGATATCAGCTTATCGAGGCTCTCAGCATTTTTTCGTCTCGACATCTCCTCTGCACCTGATACGCCAGCGACAAGATAGAACTTGCGGATATTGAACTCGTGGTTCGCGTTCATCAGGAGCTCGTTCTGGATCGCTAGCTGCACTGCGTACGGGACGTCGGCCCTGTACCGAACGCTGTGCAACTCGAATGTCCTCTCTTCTCCTGCCTGATTCACGAACAGCCTTCTCAAAGCTCCGATGAGCTTTACCACCGCAGGCTCGATCTCCTCCATCTGCACATTCGCCCATTCCACCTCCACGCTGACGCCAACAGGACCAACGGAGGCACCACTCGCGTCCCACTCCGCGAAAGCTCGCTCGAGCTCGGACGTGTCCGCTGCGTCTGGACCGACGCGCAGTACTAAGCGAACGCGGAGTCGCGGGAACTCTCGCGCGCCAAGCATCCAGCAGGCGATACCCGCGTCGCGACGGCGCATCGTCGGTTTCCCAGTGTTGGCGCCGCGCCCATGTTCGCTCCATGAGCGGCGACGCGAACGCACGCAGCCAGAAGCGTGTCTTGCGCTTTGGGGAGCTATCGAGTCGATGCGAAAAGCGGACGAGCGCTGCGAACGCAGCGAGCGCATCGCCAGTCGAAGCCGCTTGCGTGCTCGCGAGTGTCAGCACGAGCAGCGGACGCGCAGTCGACAAGCGGTGGTTACGCGGCACGTGCGCCGTGAGCAGCTGGTGCAGCGGACTCGCGAGATCGCGGAGCACACGCTCGTCCTCGCTGAGGTAGTTGGCACCAGTAGCCATCTGAAAAAGTAGGTTTATGACTCACATCCTCGAGCTCGTGGCGCGCCCGTAGATGACGCACGTTTGGCTCATCGTGTACAAGCCCGACGACAAGACGTAGCGGTTCTATTGCAAGCCCGACTACCAGGAGGTCGGCGCACAGCCGTCGCTGCTCTGGGGCACACTGGACCGCGATCTGCTGTTCGAGCTCCAGCAGCAACAGCAGCAAGCGTTGCGAGACGATAGCGAGTGGAGGAGCAATCGACACGAATGGTGGAGACGCATACATGAGCGACCTACCCGACTAACAGATCGCCTACTGCTTCTTCTGCGTGAAGTAGTAGATG
>JAASFW010000256.1:0-26658 GCA_023334005.1 Globisporangium orthogonon | reverse complement strand
CTACAGTCGTCAGGGCTACAGAACTCTGTCTCGACGATCGGCGCGATCGGGATTCCCGCGAGCACCGGGTCTGCCACGCTCAGTTTGAGCACCAGCGGCTGGTTGTGCAGCACGGCGTAGCTGACGTCACCGATCTCGATGAGCGTAGTCTGCATGAGCACGTCGCCGATCGGCAGGTTCTTGGAGACAAACTCGCGGCCATCATTGCGAAAGAAGCGCACGGCGTGATAGTTTGGAAGCTGCTGCTGCTCGGAGAGGCCTTGCGATCCGTCATCAAGTCGAGCGCTTGAGCTGTCTTGTTGTCCATGGTTACTTAGCACGAGCTCATCCGCGCTGGTCGGAGATTGTCTCCGGTTCTTCTTCCGGATGCGTCCACGCTCCTTCTTGCTCTTGCGGCGTTCGCCGTCGTCGAGTTTCGCAGCCGCTGCCGCCACTGCGACGATCTGGAGCCGACTGCAGAGCTTCTCAAGGCTCTCGCTCGCAGGTCGCAGCAGTGTCTTGCGGTCGTCGCGGACACGCAGCTGGAGGCGGAGGTGGCTGTCGCCTGCACTGTAGCGGACGTGGGCGACTCGTTCGAGTTGCGGCGACAGAGCTGGCGAGTTGGAAGAGGCGGCGAAGCTCATCGATGCGTCGGAGAGAAGGCGAGTTCAGTTGTGCGGTGGGTGGTCCTCCTGGCCTGGATGCCCGACCAGGAGCAGCCAGGAGGGCGGGTGCACGAGCTTCCGGCGACCTCTTGCGCTCCTTGGAGCGCCATGTGCGTGCGCATCCTTCGTTCAATCACAAGTTGCGAGTGTTGGTCCTCTAATCACGCTTGCGATGGATTGAGGTGAAGCTTGCCACGGTTCGTCCCAACATGTCTGCGCCCCAAGCTCGACTCCCCAATCCAGATGCAGCCCCATGCTGTCGAGCCGTGTCGGGAGCACACTGCAGGTTCGTACTCTGGTGCCTCGGGGCAGCTTCCGCAGGCCGAGCAGGTGTCCAAGAGCTCCTGCGAGAGTGTTCGACTAGTAGAGACGAAGCATCTGCATGCAGTGACGCTCAAGAGTGGCGGTCATCCAAGCTCTACACGAAGCGACCGCGGCAGAAAGTGGGCGTGGGTGCGTGCGTTCGGGCAGCGCTTGGCAAGTGACGACGTAGGTACCGAGCTATCGCTGATCGATTTTTCAGGTCCGGCCGAGTTGCTCTCGCAACGCGTGACCTCACTCTTCTCGAGCGCTCGGAAGCAGGTGTGGAGAACCGCTTCCGCTGCCGACAGCTCGAAGCTGCAATGGCTTGAGCGCCATCGCCACTGCCCCTGTTGCTCGACGGGCTCACCCGCTTGAGCAGCAGCCCTCGGTCTTGGGCGCATTTTCGCCTCGACTGCTATCGACTTTCCTGATACCAGTATCAAAACCAGTCGAAATGACGTACGTGCGCTCCTCGGATGCCTGCTCTCGTGCCACCCTCACGCTCACCCGATTCGCCTTCCCCGCGCAGCACGGTGGTGATCGACGGCGCGAACGTCGCGTGCCAGAAAGACGGCGCCCCGAGCGCTGCCAAGCTGGCGGCCGCCGTGGCGTTTTTCGCCAAACTGCCGGCGCGCGTGACGTGTGTGGCGTTCGCGCCGGCGTTCTGGCTACACAGCAAGCGCGCGGAGGACGCAGCGCTGCTAGAAGGCGCCGACCGCGCGCTTCTCGCTTCGCTGGTGGCTGAGGACCGCGTGGTGCTCACACCGGCGCAGGCGCACGACGACTTCTACGTGATCGACTACGCGGTCAAGCACGACGGCTTCGTGGTGACCAACGACATGTTCCGCGACCACGTGGCTAACAAGGTAGGCGTTTGGCGTCCGGTTCGTCGTCAGGTGACCGCCAAACTGACGCTCCGCGGGCTGCTGGCAGCGTGTGTTCCACGGCCGGAAGCTGAGCTCGAGCTGGGTGAAGGCGCGCTGCATCGACTTCACGTTCGTGGGGAAGGAGTTCCTGCCGAACCCGCGCGCGATGGAGCGCGTGCTCGCCCACACGCCGCAGCCCGTAAGCGCATTAGATGTAGTGCCAGCAGAGGCGGCGAGTTACAGCAGCTCGACAACCTCTGGAGCTGCGGCCACAGAGCCAACGCGACAGGTGCTGCCACACAGTAGTCTCTCGGAGTCATACGCTCCTCGAGGAGACAGCGACAGCTCCAACG
The DNA here is from genome assembly GCA_023334005.1 of Globisporangium orthogonon. Classification (NCBI taxonomy): domain Eukaryota; phylum Oomycota; class Peronosporomycetes; order Pythiales; family Pythiaceae; genus Globisporangium; species Globisporangium orthogonon. Next base: position 24,492 of record JAASFW010000256.1, on the reverse strand, counting down.
ACGAAGGTGACGACGGCGAAATGCTGGTAGACCAGCGCGCCCGGCTCAAGAAGACCATCGACCTGTCCGAGGTCACGACCTACAAGGTACCCCGGCACCTGCTCCCGATGCTGCACGGCGAGGGCGGCGAAACGATGCAACGGTTCCAGGACTACACCGGCACGTACATTGTGCTCCCGTCGCACGCGTCGATCGGAGCTGCGCAGGCACAGCGCGTGCCGGACCACGCGAACTTGGCGATCTACGGGTTGCGTTGTGCATGAATGTGCTGGAGGTGCTCGTGTGATGGATGGCGATATGGTCTTAAGCTCTTTCCACTTGTAATCGCAGAAGCGAGACAAGTCGTCAGCACGCAGTGCACACGCTCGACAACTTCATGCGCGAGATGGAGCAGCAATACCAGCAGCACCTGCTTCACCAGCAGCAGATGCAATACCAGCAACACCACTACCAGCAGCAGCAGTACCACGAGCAACAGCATCACCCTCAGTACCAGCAACACCAGCAGCACCAGCACATGGTAAGTTCTGTTCATGACGCCGACGAGCACATGGAGATCGACTTCTAGGGTTGTAATGCAGTCGTAGCGTAGCAGAGGTCGTAGCGACAGGCAATCGAGGCCACAGTAGCAGTAGAGCGGTAAGGAGCAGAGAGGTAGATAGTAGGTAGCAATGTTTTCTTGCGCCGTCCGTGTGCTCGTCGGCAGCTTCTAACTAACCTACTTCCACCGCTTCTTGTACTCGTCGTTCTCCGCGACGCCGAACTTCTTGTCGTCCTGCGCGTCGACGGCACATGCAACAATTCACAACATCAACAACGCCATCGCTCCACGGAAACCAGCCCATGCATGATCCACGCACGCACGCACCCGCCGCTCCTCCTTCCACCCGTGCGCGTCCATCTCTTTCCGCCGCTTGCCGTCCTTGACGAACCCGCGCCAGTTGCCGACGCGGTGCTCGCGCCGATCCTGCTCCGCCCACGCTCGCTCGCGCTTGAACATGTCGGAGACCTGCGCGGTGTGAGCACCGTCAGACACCACTATCACGCTAGATCAATCATGGGGAGCAGCTCGCACCGCTTTCTCCTCCTGCTCCTGCTGTTCCGCCTCGCGCTTGCGCTGTGCTGCCTCGCGCCGCTCGATATTGAGCCTCCGGTTCTCGATCTCGGCGAACGCGCGCAGCACCTCCTTGTCCACTTCCTCCTGGAGATCGCCCAGCTCGCTCTCCTTCGCGCCTTTTTTCACGCGCTGGCGGCGGTCCTTGAGCACCTTCTCACGGCTGTTCTCGATCACTCGGATGCACACTTTGCGCCGATCCTCTTGCAGAATCAGGTTGTACGCCTTCGTCACCTCTGGTGGACGCAGGGGGATACAGGATACGATTCAGCATCAGTTTAGTCAACTCGCAGCGGCAACAGTGCACGTGATGTCACCCGCACCTTCAAAAGCTTCTCGGGCTCTCGGGTTACGGAACTTGTCTGGATGCACGAGCGTCGAGATCTGATCTCGCAGGTTTAAATGAGCACATGAGCAACAAAGGACGCCAGCTAGCGATACACTGCCGACTGCAGAGAGCAACGCCTCACCTTGCGGTAGTGCTGCTTCATGTCCTCCTCGGTCGCGTCCGTGTCGAGCATGAGCACGCGGAACGGGTTGAGGTTGATCCACTTGAAGTGTGGCTGCAGCAGGCGCGCGAGCTGCCCCTCCGAGTCGCCAAAGTCCACAGGCGGTTTCTCCTTCTTGGCCTCGTCGGCCTCGGGCTTCTTGACGCAGTTCGCGCTCTCCTCGATCTCCTGGACCTCGGCCATGAACTGCGCGAGCAGCGCGTCCTCATCACTCACCGCAGCGGCCGTGGCCTTAGCGGCCTCTTCTTCCTGCTGCTTGCGCTCGGCCGCCGCCGCCGCTGCTGCCGCCTCCTGCTCAGCCTTGAGTCGCTCAGCCTCACGCGCCTGCTCCTTCAGGCGCTGTGAGTGCGCCTGGCCGGCAGTGTACGCGTCCTCGGCCGCCTGCAGCAGCGACGCGTTGTCTGGGTCGAGCGCCAGCCCGCGGTTGTACGTGGCACGCGCCGCGTCGAAGCGCAGCAGCGCGTGCTCGGCCGCACCCTTGCGCGAGTAGCCTTTCCACCAGTCGGGGCGCAGCTCGATGCAGCGCTCAGCGTCGCGCAGTGCCTTGCTGCGCGCGTCGCCCAGCGCCAGGTACGCGGCCGAGCGGTTGCTAAAATACACGGCGTTGTCCGGGTCCAGCGCGATCGCGCGCGAGTACATCTCGACCGCCTCCGCGAACTGCCGCGCCGCCAGCAGCCGGTTACCCTCGCTCTTGAACGCCTCGGCCTGCACCGCGTACTCCGGCGTGTCATCGGGGGCGTCGTCGGCGGGGGTGTTGTCATCGCCGACCGCGGTCCTGTCGACGCCGTTCACGTCCTTGCCACTCATCTTCAAGCCTTTGTGCAGCAGTTCGAGTATCAGGCTGAAGTGGTTTGGTACTTTGGTATCAAGTCTAGCTTCCCAGCCCATCTGAGCTCAGCAAGCTCATCAAGCTCCTCGAGCTCAGCAAGCTCCATCCATGTTCACCGCCGGCTCGTGCAGCTTCAGCGTCGGCGGCAAGGTGCGCGCGCGCACCAAGCGAAGCGCAGCGTACGCTTGAGAACTGACTGGCTGCGGCTCGCGACCTGTAATCTTCCCGAAGGTGCGATGCCTCGAGGCGCTGCTCGCCGACAAGGAGCGCGCGCGCTTCCTCGTTGGCACCACGGCGCTCCAGCAGCCCAACCAGGTCAGCTACTGCTGCGCTACACTATGCGCGACGCCAACCCTATACACGCCAACCTATAACCACCACCACCGCCACACAGATCCAAGTGCTCGCCTACGACAGCGCGGCGAACGACGTGGCGCGGGCGCAGGTCTACGCGCACCCGGCGCAGGTGCTGGAGCTCGCGCCGAGCCCGTTCGCCCCGGACCTCGTCGTCACGTGCGGTAAGCGCGCTGGCGAGAGTGCGGTCGCGACGCTCTGGCGGATGGACGACGTCGACGGGGACGCGAGCGCGGGCGACGTCGCCGCCCCCAAGCCACTCGTCGCGCTTGCCGAGCTCACGCAGCAGAAGCTCCCGGTCTCCAGGTGTGGTGGTAACCATACAGAAGCTAGATAGTGGTGAGGATCTTACAATGTGATATCACTGCTCTTGGCGACAGAGTTGCGTGGAACGCAGGCGACGAGAGCGCGAGCGCGACGCTGGCGTCGGCGCACGGCACCGCACTGCGCACATGGAGCCTTGCGAACAGCGAGGCAAGCGTGCAGGACAAGCTGGAGCTCGATCTGTCGCTGGCGTCGAGTGCGAGCGTCGGCGCGCTGCGGTGGGACCCGCACCACACCAACTATGTGTCGTACACGCTCGGCGGGTCTGTGCAGACGTGGGACACACGCGCCAAGAGCGTCGCGTTTTCGCTCGAGGACGCGCACCTGCAGACCGCGCTCGACATTGACTACAACCCGAACAAGCCGTTCTGCGTCGCCAGCGGCGGTGACGACGGTAAGGTCAAGTTCTGGGACCTGCGCCAGACGCGCACACCGCTGCTGGCGCTCGCGGCGCACTCGCACTGGGTCTGGAGCGTACGCTACAACCGCTTCCACGACCAGCTCGTGCTCTCGTCGAGCTCGGACAGCACGCTCGCCCTCTGGCGCGTGTCGTCGATCTCATCGGCGCCGATTGTTGAGCTGGACGAGCAGGATTTCATGAGCGAGTCGGCGGCGGGCGCCGATGTCGCGGACACCAAGGTCAAGAGCTACGAGGAGCATGAAGACTCAGTGTACGCCACCGCGTGGGGCGTGAGTGACTCGTGGATCTTCGGCTCCGTGTCGTACGACGGCCGCTTCTGCGTGAACCAGGTGCCGTCGACAGAGAAGTACAAGATCCTGCTGTGAGGGTACTATGGACTATGAACACAATACACGACGTTCACGACTAGATGAGTGAGTGCAGAAGACCTCCCATCTCGACGGGGCGAGCCGCAGACTGCTACTTAGCAAAAGCAGCGTGGAGCTCGCCGCCGCTAAGTGAGAGAGGCGCGGTACATTTGTCATATCATCTTGTGTGTGCACCAGAAGGATTGCCCCTCGAGTGCGCTCTCGAGGGGTAGACCTAGTTCGTGGCCTCCTTGTACTGCGTCGACGGCTCCATGGGCGTGAGCGGCACGGTGCCGTCCTCCTTCTCCGCGATCTGGTCGAGTTGATCCTTACGCGTGCTCAGACTGATGACGACGAAGCCGGCGAGCACAAGCACAGACGAAATGATCGTGACGTAGGTCGGCGACATGCCGTGCACCCACCAGTCCGACAGGATCGCCATCGGCACCGTGAGCGAGAGACCGACGGTCGCCACTGTCGTGGACGTGTAGAGGATTGCGACAGCCCAGAGGTAGTCTGCCAGTACGTTGTTGAGCAGACCCTGCACGAAGAGCAGTCCGACGATCTCCCACGTGAGGTTGCGCAGCGACTCGACACCAGTGGCGTGAAAGACGATGACGAAGATCACGAGCCCCAAGAAGCTGAAGGCGCCGAGGAAACCAAAGAAGAGCGAGACGCTGATGCCCGAGTTGTCGGGGATGAGCTTGCGGATCGCGGTCGTGTACACGCCGTACATGATGGCGCCGATGAGCGCGACGAGGTCGCCCCAGAGATAGTCCGGCTTGCCGGAGCTCGAGTCCTTCGCGAGGGTTGAGATGTTGCCGGCCATACAGAGCACCACGCCGAGCAGCTTGGCCCACGTGAAGCGCTCCTTGAGCACCCAGACACCGAAGATGAGTGTGAAGACCGTGGACGTGGCACTCAGAATCGTGCTGCTTGTGACGCTCGTGAGGTTCAGGCTCTCATTGTACGTGAAGTTGGCGAGGAACCAGAGCGGTGCGACGATCGCGCCGGCGATCGCAGTCTGCTTGAGCATCGGCTTAGAGTGAGCGGAGATCGCGACCGGGGCCATCGCGCCGTCTTTGAGCTGCTGCGGCAGCTCTGACGGCAGCCTCTTGCTCTGGATGCGCGGCCAGACCACCTTGGTGACGTAGTAGATCGGGAGGTTGACGGAGAAGAGCGACATACCGAACGCCGTGAGGAAGAACGGCGCTTCAAACGACAGGTCATTGAAGATGTACTGGATGAGCACGCTCGAGAACGTCCAGATGACCGCGACGATGAAGAGGAAGACGCAGCCAACGACCCACTGGAAGACGGAACCCTTGGTCGTGGCCGGGTCCGACCTCGCGGCAACACCAGTCTTCTCGTGCGTGAAAGAGGTGGAGTGGCGCGACCTTGTCTGCGACGGGCGATGCATGATGGGGCTGGTCGGGGGAGCCATAGCTTCTTGCTTCGGACGCGATCGTAGCTCTGACTTCCACACGCGCGTTTCGCGAATGAGCTCTTGGTAGCTGGCAGATCGGCTGTTCTCGCGGGTCAGTGCAGCTCAACGACGTCCAGTGGAGAGATATCAAGAGAGCGAAAGAGAGGCGGGAGTCACGTCGTCTGATGGTTGCAGCGCACATGGCGGTCACGGTGCAGATCTCGCACGAGTGGTGCCGCGTCGCTCTTTGGGCAGAGACCAGGCGCCTCGCAGGACCTCGACATCTTTTCGCACGACTTCGTGGCCAAGTCAGCAGCAAGCGTCTTCGTGAGGAAGGCTTCCTCCTCCTCCTGTTTGTGGTGCGCAAGGCGCTCACTCATCTGCGAGATTGCCATCCGTCGCAACCGAGTCACTAAGGCGCTTCGTTGGTCGATTTATCCCCTCACCTTCTAGTCCTCCCTCCCTCATTCAACTGCAGCATGCTTGCGAATGTCGAGTCGACTGCATTAATCACTTCCCTGATCTCGGGACCTGCCATCTCTTCAATCGTACAACAACGATGGCCATATCACTTCCTATCTACATGCAGACCTTCATGGTGACGGCGTGGGCGCTGTCAGAGACGCCATTGGCCGCGCGAGGAACCCATGGTTGTTCCTCTCGTCGATCGACTTGCTTCCGTGTCATGCATCGAGCGCCTATCTCAAGATTTGCAGAAAGGTAGCCATCTCTTTATACAATACTCTCAAGCATGTGTACTCTTTATATACACTATATGTGTGTAGCTGTATTATCCAACCCCTTATATGCCAGGTAACAGGAGTGATGAATACTGAGAGGTGCTGATGCTTCTTCTTCGTGAATACCTCGACTTGATAGCGCTGACAGAGCCACTCCACAAGTTGCCAACTCGCTCTGTTGAGTTCGTGTGGCGTTCGACTCGCTCTGTCGACTAAGCGCCTCGTTCCCAGCTCGAGCTTCTGGTGGCCATTATCATATCAGCATCAACAAGCAGATTTCACCTCAAACTCGCACAGACTTCGAAATCGGCGATCTGATACTTTGACCAAAAGTCCTCTTGAGACGGCTCTATCAAGAATGATGACCGAACGAGATCCTATGAGTGAGCCGAGCAAAGCAAACAAGTTCGGTTCAATTCGCTTCGGAAATGCGTGAACACAGCTGCGTGCGATGCTGTTTTGATCGCAACACTTGCAGCAAGAATGACTTAGGATCGCAATGACTTTGCCAGAAACAACGAAAGTGCCGATGTTTGGGTAATACAGCTCCACTCGTCGAGGTGTATGCCGTCAAGAGCGCCGATTCCTTCCACTCAGTCCTCCCAGACTACATTTCGTTCATCTCAAGTCCAAGATCCCACCACCGAAGATCAAGAGGAAGACAAGTTGAACTAAACTACTAGTGTATTGCATGACAGTGTTCGACGATCATGTACAAATACGTGAATGGGAATGCTACAAGCTTGCGCTCCACGGTTGCGCTCGACGGCACCTGGGATCACTACCAACATGCACTCGTATTGTGTTCACATGTACAGCCAAGACGCAGCCACCGAAACTGTGCTGTAGCCGATGCCAATTCTCCTGCCGCTGCTGCTACGCAATTCTGTTTCTCGGTGCTTGTTTGGCGTCCGTTCCCTCGTCCTGTTTTTTCTATCACTCGCTAGCCCTCATGCGCTCATCCGCGCATCAGACTGCTCGCCTCGTTGCGCAGCCAATCGAGCTCGTCCATGGCTTTCTGGAAACCAGACATGTCGCCCTTGCTCACGCAGTCCGCGACGCGCTGCGCCGCACTTGCGAGCCGCTCCTCAAGCGGCGCCTGCTGCTCGCTCATTGATTCTCCTCCGCTGTTCAGCACCTTGCGTGACGAGCTCTGGGTGGAGGAAGTCGGAGCGCCGCTCGCACTCGAGCTGGTACGCACGATACCCGCGCCTGGCGCGAGACTCTTCACTGCCGTCGTCTTCGGGGTGTCACGCGGCGGTGTTGAAGACATGACCGGGAAGCCCGGTGGTGGCAGTGACGAGCCACTGCCAGCAGGACGGTCCACCACCTTGGACGAGAGTATTCTCGCTGCATTGCTCGCGCCGATGCCGAGCGAGTTCTGGATGATCTCGTCCTTTACGCGCGTCTTGTCCTCATTGCTTAAGCTGCCTCGCCGCGCCAGCTCGGCCACCTTGCGCAGACGAAAGCCGTTCGGACTCATGATCGGGAGCCCCTTTGACGACGAAGTTGTCGATGACGCGTCGTCGTCATCCGTGAGCGGTGGGGGAGGCGGAGGAATCGACAGGTTCGAGAGCCCGCTCAAGTTGTCGCGGCTGCTGCGACCGGCGCCAGTCGCGTGGTAGAACGACACAAAGTTACCCGCGATCTCGTTTGGGTCGTCGTAGCCGCCCGAGATCTGCACAATCTCGTCGTCGTCATAGCCCTGCGAGCTCGAGCCGTTGTCGGACGAAGACGATGAGCTGGCGTCCGACACCGTGTCCGCGTTCGCGAGCACCGAGAAGTTGTCCGGCAGGTCGGCGCGCACCTCGTCGATGCCAGGCATCGCGCCGCCGCCGCTCGAGCCGTAGTTCGGAAACCCAGGGATCACCTCGCCGTCCGACACGAAGTTGCCCGAGAGGTCGCGCGCGAGCTCGAGGCGGCTCTTGCTGCGTCGACGGAACTTGAAGAACTCCGCAGCATTGCCGAAGCTGCCGCGCCTCGCACTCGCAGCGAGCGGTTGCGGTACTGACGACGGTGTGATGCCGCCACCAACCGACGAGGTGTTCACCGCCGGACCAGACCCACCCACTCGCTGGCGTCCCGGCTGAAGGCTCATCGAACTCAGCTGCGCAGCCGCCTCTGCAGCGTTCACGCGACTTGAGCCCTTCGTGGTCGCGAACATGTTGGACGTCTCCGGCTCGCTGCTCTTCTTCGATGGCGACTGCAGTTGTTTCCGGTTCGCCCCGGTCTGGGGCGTGTTCAGCACTGCCTCGGCCACTTGCCACGGCACAGTCATCGACGGACGGCGCGACAGACCCGGCGGCGGCGCGATCACCGCGTTCTGGTCTAGCGCTGGCGCCTCCTCCTTCGACGCGATGTTGTAGTACGACGTCTGCTGGTTGTAGAACGACATCTGTACGACGAAACGATACGTTAGTTAGCGAGAGAATGAGAAAGAGCTGACGCGTCGCACTACCACCACTCAAGCTGAGATCATCGCGTACCGCGCCCCCACTCTCGTACTTCTTCGCCTTGGACGGCGGCGGAGACCACGACGGCAGCGAGTTGCCCACGAACCCGCCGTTCTCGTCCATCGGGGGCGGCGGCGGGAACGAGTCGTCCGAAAAGTGCAGCGAGCGGTTCGCAGACTGCATCAGAATGCAACACAGCAGCAGCAACAACAACAGCAGTCCGTCGTCAGAACTCCCCAGACCACAAGTGCGCTCGCAGATCATCCAATGTATCTGCCAACTAGCAGCCCCACATACCTCATCATACGAGGAATATCTACTGTCATCGTCCGGATCGAGCGACCCACGTGCGTACGTGTCCGTCTCCTGCGACGAGCTCGAGTCGGCTCCGGTGTCGAGCGCGAGGTAGTCGTCGATGGTCTGCCCACCGCTGTACGAGTAGCGCATCTGCGTCGCTTCGACCGGCGGTTCCGCGGTCTTGGCGAGTTGTGAGCTGCGCGAGCGGCTCCGGTTGCCACGCACCTCGGGGGTCCCGAGGCTCAGCGCGCTCGGGTTCCCGCGTGGCGCCGCCGCCGGTCCACGCTTGGGAGTCGAATTGGGCGTGAGCGAGTTGCGCAGACTATCGCGGTAGTGCGACTTGGCGACGTTCGTGAGCACGGCCTTGCTCACGAGCCCCGTGATCTCGCTCTGGCGCGTCGGTACGCTCTGCGACGCCAGGCGCAGTGTCGTGAGCTGCTTGAGCTCCTGCACCGTCATACCGGTCTTAGGCACGATGGGCGGCGCCGCGCCACTCGGCGGCGAAAGGTGGATGGTGGGCGTCGACGGGCGGCTGCCGTGGTCCTGCGGGACCGTGATGGGCGTGGCTGGTCCGAGCACGGGGGAGGCGGCCGCGTTCTGCTGCATGCGCTTCTGCGTGAGGCGCTTGAGATCCTGTATGGGAAATGGAGAGAGAGGGAGAATGAGAGGTGAGGGACTATCGCCGCAACGCAGCAGGGTGGTCAGCTCCCCTCCCGCGCACCTCGACGGTCATGCCGCTCTTGATGCCCATCTTGGCCGACACAGGCGCCGCCCGCTGCTGACCACGCGCTGGCCCCGGCCGCTCGCGCGCATACCGTCCAGCGGCGGCAGGTGCCATCTTCGCCTGCTGCTGCTGCTGCTGTTGCGCCTGCTGCTGCTTGTAGAGCTGCTGCTGCTGCTGCTGCTGTTGTTGTTGTTGTTGCTGCTGCTGCTGCTGGAAGGCGTAGGAAGAGAAGGCGGGCGGTGGTTGTGCGAAGCCTGCGAACGGCGGCGCTGTTCCCGAGAAGCCCTGCGGCGGTGGCGGCGCGCGCGCGGTCATGGGGCCTCCAGATCTCCGGCTGCTGCTGCGGCTCGCGTCCGCCATGGCTTCCGGCGGTGGCGGCGCTTGAAGCGGAAGTGGTCGTGGGGGGTGGTAGTAGTGCGCTGCTGGCGCTGGGATATCTTGGCGATCGATCGTAACCGCCGGCTGAACAACAATAGTAACGACAAAGCGAGCGTGAGGGGGTCAAGAGTCAGCAAGAAGCGAATCCAGAAACGAGCTTGCAATAACTATACTCGTGGTGAGTGCATCCAGAAAGAGTCCAGAAAATGCACTTGAGGAAAGTAAGGCGATCTGCCCTTGATTTTGTGACGTCGTGCTTGGTTCGAGAGCTGCTGAAAACCCAATTTAGCGCGGCGAATGCGGCTAGTCGAGGGTTAACTTGGGCAACTCAGGCGCAGAGCTGTAGATTCCCGTCCCCTCGCGCGTAGATACTGAGGTCGCAAACTCGGCGTCGCTTCGTGGCCCGAATCCTCTCAACGAGCATGGGGAAGCCGCCCGAGCGACCGCAGGCGGCGGCGCGGCAGCGCCACGCGCCCCAAGCAGCCGGCGCCCCCGCGGCTCGTGCGCGCCACCTGCAGCTCGACCCGCGCGGCGACGGACTGTACAGCGGCACCTTCCGCTGGCTCGAAACCAAGCGCTTCCTGGAGCTCCCTGCGTCGACGACGCCGCTCGAGCCGCCGACGCTCGCCGGCGGGTGGGGGAAGCTCCTCGCGGCGCGCAGCAACGATCGCGCGAAGCTCACGGACCTCGTAGCGCAGGACCCGTCCTGCCTCGACGCGCTCAGCTTCCCGGTCACGCTAGCCTATGCAGCGCAGCAGCTCGGACTCTGGCAACAGGGCGACGTCAAGAAGCATGTGCTCGTGATCGGCGCGTCCTGCAAGGCCGAGCAGCGCGTGTGGCGCATCACCAACTACTGGCACGAGCTGTCGCTCTTCTTCCCGCGAACCGAGCTTACGCTCTGGTTCATCGGCCCTGAGGTGCTTGAGCACGGCCAGGAGGAGCCTCACGCCAAGCAGAGCGCGCGGCTGCGCGCGCGGCACTTCCGAGGCACGTTCGGTGACTTCCAGGACGCGCACGCGTCGCACGAGTGCACGCCCGAGAACACGATCATCATTGGCTTTAACACAGGCTTTGGCAACTTTGTGGACTCGAATTACTTCGCGCTGCTCTTCAGCTGGCTCCCGGATCTCTACCGGATCGCCGACTCGCGCATCCCGGCGATTTTCACTTGCGCGAACGACTACGCAGACATGAGTGGCGAGTTCGCAGTGCAGTCCCGTGTCGTTGGGGCTAACATGCTCCTGCTGCCGCAGCAGAACCCGTTCAGCTGTGCGTCGCACCTGCACGAGGAAGGGCAGCGCGACACCGCGTGGTCGCGCGGCAATAGCTTCCTGTACGCGATCCGCGGCTGGGACCCCGCCCGACGCATCCAGTTGGCGCCGGGAGACATCACGGCGCTGCAAAAGCGACTTGACGCGGACCTCGACCTGCACTTGGAGGACGCACTCGGTCGCCACTTCTTTCGCGGTACGGTGCTTTCGAAGGAGCAAGCGGCGCGGTGCAAGGAGATCCAAGAGAAGAGCTCAACGAAGGCGGCAGAAACACTCGCAGCCTCTTCGTCGTCCTCGGAGGAACTCGAGAAGCCCAAATTCCAGCTTTTGCAGGTCTCCGGGTCCGATCGAGAGGTCCTCGTGCTGGTGCACGTGCCGAAAATGCAGTCACCCAGGGAGTTCGTGGCAGTGGAGCTGTCGAACTCTACGCTCGGCGTGGTGGTTCCTGGTAAGTACGAGCTGCGCGAGCGACTCCCGTTCGAGGCCGAGAACGCCAGAGCGGCGCTCGCGCTTCCGTTCCTCCGCGTGCTGGTCACTCGAAAATGACATGCGCCGCGAATAGCGGTGCCTTCCTTGCTTTCTTCACTGCTGGTAATATATCGGATTTTCGCTACGAGCCTGCTTGGTGGTCGCCGACGGCGTCGCGACCCACACCCCGCCGCCGCCATGTCGCTCAAGTTCCTCAACATGAAGGGCTGGCACCCGGCGAACAAGACGAACCAGCGCCGCATCTGGATCGCCGAGCAGAATGCGCGCGACCGCGCGCAGCGCGAGCAGGAGGCAGCGGCCGAAGTGCGGCAGAGCGCCGAGCAGCTGCGCTTCCAGCAGCTTGCAGCCGCGTCCTCGGGCGACCCGGCGGCCGCGCGCCGCGCCGCCGACCAGCAGCAGCTCGGCTTCATGTACGCGCCACCCCCGGGGCTGCAGAAGCCGAACGACGCGGCGGCTGCGCGCGGCGAAGGTGACCCTGAACTTGCGTGGCGGGTGGCGACGGTGGCGACTGATGCTTGTGGATGGTACGCAGATGAGGACGCGGACGTGGCGGCATTTCGGCGCAAAGTGGACAAGCAGCGGAAGGGCGGAGCAGTGGCGGCCGACGACCACTCGCGTGACGGACAGCGCAACTTGGAGCGCTACGTCGGCCGCCGCCCCGACGAGAGCCTCACGATCAAGGCGCAAGTGGGTGCGTGCATGCGAGTGCCCTGTCATCGTTATAAGCCGCGTTATGTATGACCCGCTGTGCGGCACGCATATAGAGCGCTTCCCGTTTCTCAAGGACGCACCGGTCGAGGGACAATACACGGACGCGGTGAAGGTCAACTTCAAGCCCATGGGGAGGCAGCTGCGCAACGTGCGCTGCATGCGGTGCGGAGAGTGGGGACACCAGTCGGGTGACCGCGAGTGCGCGCTGCGCGACGCCAACCCGCACGGTAGGCGTCTGCTATTTGACTACTGCGATGAGGTGCTTCTGTCTGTCTCACTGCTGCGTTGTCGCTCTCACTCTGGCTGAAGACGCCGCACGACAGCTGATGGAGGACCCGATGGCGCAGCTCAGACAGAAGCAGCAGGCGTTGGTGCTCAAGAAGGCATCGCTGCCGCTCGAGATGGTTCGTTCGACAGGAGTTTGGCTATGAGTAGATAGTAAACGCGACACCCTCACGAGTGTCGAACTGCAGCAGGAAGAGCCAGGGAAGGAAGAGTTTGAGATCCTGCTGTCAGATGATGACGACCAAGCCGACGGAGAAGGTGCGTCTCGCCTTTCGCTGTGTGTACATGAACACGTCTGATGCTGAACGCTGATTTGGATCCGCAGACGCCGAGCGAGAATACCTCGCGAAGCTGTCATCCAAGGAGAAGAAGAAGCTGCTGAAGCAGCTCAAGCGCCAGGAGGCGCTCGGGAGTGAGTCGAGCAGCGAGTCTGCCTCGGACGCGAGCAGCCGGCACAAGAAACGGCGAAAGAAGCACGCCAAGGAGCCGAAGAAGGAGAAGCGCAAGCGAAAGTCCAAGCACGAGAGCAGATCACGCGACGCAGATGATGACGAGCAGAAGAGCACCGAGAAGAGACGGAGGCGGTCGAGCCGAGAGTCAAGTCGAGGGTGGACTTTCAGAGCTGAGGACGACGAGAAACAACGCAGCGAGCGCTTGGAGACTCACTCAAGTCGCCGTTCATCGAGGTCATCGCGCTCCCGGTCTCGTCGCCGCGAAGACTCAGATTCGCGCCGTTATCGATCTCGTCACGACTGAGTGCTGTAAGTGCGAGTGCATAGCGAAGAGCTTTCGTTCATTTTTATCGATCCAATACGACACGGATACTCCACGTTTAATGAGGCGCTTGTGAAGGTTTAATGAGCTCTGGGCATGTGGCGACGCGAAGGAACTGGGCACGAACGTGGACCCGGTCTTCAAGGGTTGGATGCAATCGACCACTCACAAGAGTCACGACCTGCGATCTGGTCGCTCTGCAGACATGTCTTGTTTGTCCTCGCCCACTCACGACAGCCGCCATTCGACAATTGACCCACTCTTATCAAGCCGCCAGTCCTCCACGCACGAGCTTCTGTACTCCCGGTATCCATCTTGCCGCAAAGCCAGCGTATTGGGTTCGTCATGCTTGCACCAGCCTCTAGCAAAAGCGTGCGCTTCAGCAAAACAGTGAAGGCTCAGAGAAAAGCATGACGACTTCAAGGCAGCGTCCCCGACGGAAGAGTCGAGCGCAGCACCGAAGACGGGCGCGGGAGAGATGACAAGGACAACAGATCAACTGAAGACGGGGCGGCTCGAGACATCGACCACAATCCCCTATCGCGCCGCAAAGTATCGCGCCTTTCGAACTAGACCGCTCTCTGCGGACGAGGAGGAACGGGTGGAAAGACGGTGTGCCAAGGGGCGAGCACGACTGCCAGGCTCAAGGACAGTCCCGGCAGCTCTCGACAATACTGCAACGAGAATCACGGCGAAGCAGTTCTTGGCGTTCTTCGCGTGAGTGCTAGGCGAGCTGAGCGACTGCAACAATAGCGTAGAGGAGAACAAGTTGAAGATCAAGACCCTCACACTGCTTCCATGAAAGCACCCACGAGCGATCCATGTACCTGTCAGCACAAGTACCATGGAAACTCTCGACAAGACCGTGCGCGTCAACCCGGTCAACTTCGACAAGGTTCACGGATACTCTGCCTCGGTACTTCGGTACCGTACCGAGGTGGTGGCATTTTACTGCCATGAGCGCTCCTGACGACTGGACGTCAAGGCGTACATAAGCCGGCAGAAGGCGTACGACGCGATAGCATGTGCGCTTACTGGTGGAGAAGAAGATACTCTGGTTGTATGGGGAGCCGCGCAATTCTCATCTCAGAGCAAAGGGTGCGCGCCTGTGCCGATATGCGTCCTTCGCCGCAACATCGCTGCTTGCGTGAAGCGCCTCGTGGATCAGGGTGAGTGTCGGACTTCGACACTCTACTGCGTCTGCAACCAAGAACTCGACGGACATCGCACAGCGAAGAGCGGCGCGAAGTCCTGCACCACCTGCGCGTTTCCAACAACGTGTCTTTCATCACAGTGTGGCCGCTTTCAGTCGAGCGCGATTGCCATGAAGCAATTCTGCTCGGGGCGGTGCATGATGACTGGACAGGGCGACTGAGGCATTTCTAGGAGGTGGGGCTCTGCCAAGTGTCAGGCGTAGCCTAGTGCGGGAGCGGATGATCGGTTCCGAGAGCAGGCGGAATCAGGACGCTTTCGTGAGCCTTTTAATCATGACGCGATGCAGGCTTTGGAAGGCACGGAATAATCAAAAAAGCTATGACTTCGCGGAGCAGCCGCAAGCAGAGCGCGCGCCAGCAGCAGCAGCCGCCGCAGCAGGCGCCGGCATTCGATAGCTCCGCGAATGCGCCCGCGCGCATTTACCCGCCCGACGCCTCCCGCGCGTCGCCTGTGCTGCAGGTGCGTTGGCGCTCCTCTTGCATCTCGTTTTCATCTCATTCCACAGCTCATTATTCTGCGGATCCAGGCGCTGCAGACCGTGGGCAAGCCCGTGACCGTCGTCGGCGTGCTGAGCGCCAGCTGCGAGGCGCCCGAGCGCGCGTTCGCGTTCGCTAACCGCCTCATCGGCCGCCACGCGTTTCAGGCGTCGTCGTCCCCCGTGGCAGCGGCCAGCGCTGTTGGGGCGAAGGACGCAGCGCTGCTGCCTGCGACCATCCACTTGTACTACGACGAGGCGAGAGCCTGCGTGTACCTGCTGGGCGTCGTGCGGCCAGAGAGCCAATGGATTGAGCGGGACGCGGCGGAGGTCGCGGCCTTCGAGCGCGAGCGCTTCAAGGTGCAGCTGCTGCTGCACACGAGCTGCAACATGCTCTTCGTGCTCCAGGAGACCGCGCGTCTGCCGACGTCGCTGCTCAAAGACGCGCGCGCGCTCGCGGCCGAGAAGCAGCAGGTGCTCGCGCAGCTGCAGACGGCGCCGGCAAGCGCCAAACCGCCCAAGAAGAGCGGCGGTGGCGGCGGCGCCGCGTCAGTGAGCGTGTTCGCGCCGGGGCGGTGTGTACCGCTTGTGCTCTACGTCGTACCAGCGCCGGACGAGGTGCACGCGGCGAGCTCGTCGAGCAGTAAGTCCCGGCCGCCGCTCACAGCGTTCTGCAAGGCGTTCGAAGGCAAGCTGGCTACCTTGTTCCGGTCGCTGCGCGGGGGCCTCGTGGGCTCGGTGCGCATGCGCGACGCGCTGACGGCGACGAACCTGAGCAAGGAGCGCCGCTTATATAACTTGGACCCTTCGCACTGCGCTGTGGTGGTGTCAACGAAGACCGTGACAGAGCAAGGCGGCCTCGAAGCTCGTCTGCTCGACCTCCTCGATTCGCTCGACGTCGACAGTTGCGAGAGCGGCGCCGACGACACGCGCGCCGACCTCGATACGCTGCTGCAGCCTCTCGAAGACGACGACGCAGGCTTCCCGCGCGCCGTGCAGTTCCTCAACCGATTCGTGGATCTGCTGCTGGCGTCGACAGGGTCGCTGGCGTCGGCGCCGCCGAGCGCGACTTCGTCGGGCGGCGGCGGGTCTGGGAGCAAGGAGGCGGTACGCATCGACCTGCTGCCGCTCGCGCACTGGCTCAAGGCGTGGAACGCACTCGTGAAGACGATGCACCGCATGGACGCCAAGCGGCGGCAGGACGCACTGGCACTACTGCAGCAGTTCGAGCATGGCGAATGAGATGGCGAATGCGGTGCGAGTGGCGAATGAGGTGGCGCCAGATGAGCGGATCCTAGGAGAAATGAGGTCTGGCACGAAAGATCGCGAGGCGCCACTTCAACGACTTGGCGTGCATTCAACTTGGAAAGATCGCGAGAGCCTCGCCTGTCGAAGAAGAAGACCATGAGGTGCCGCCTCGTACTTAGCGCGAACGGCAAGTCTTTTCCGTCACTTGCGAGCTCTCATTCACAAAAGCCGCCTCTTCACGCCACACGACCATGTTCCTGCGCTCGCTCTACGGCTCGCGCATGCCGCAGGCGCTGCACGTGCGTCCGCTCGCGACCGCCCGGTACTGCTGCTCCTCTTACTGAGCGCCGCGTCTCACGCTCGCTTGCCGTCACGCGCGCAGCCGCGCGCCGACCCGCAGGTCTCGAGCTACTGGCAGGAGGACACCACGAGCTCCCGCGAGATCGCGCGCGCCGTGGCGGAGGCCGAAGCGCTGGACGACGCCAAGGACGACGCCAAGAAAGCGAGCGCGCTGGTAGCCTCGGTGGATGCGCGCAGCGGCTCTGTAGGCGGCAGTGGCGGACGCCGCGCACTGCAGCTCTCGGCGCAGCTGCTGTCACAGCTGCCGCCCGGCGCCCCCGGCCTCGAGGACGTCGACGGGCTGCGCGTGGAGGACATGCCGCACTCGCCGGCGCAGCTCTCGCCCACGGGACTCATCTCGATTGCGGCTGCAGACATCGACGAGGCGGCGCCGCGCCTGCCCACGAACGCCGCGTTCGACTGGGAGGTCGTCGAGGCACTGCGGCGCTCAGGGCGTCAGGAGAGCAGCGACGACAACGGAGCGGACACCGCTGCTGTGGAGACCAGAGGGCGACGTCTGTGCGTAGAGGCTACTTATGCGAGCGGCAGAGGTGGCGCCAGCAGTAGCTCTGATGTACTTTGTGAGGCTTGCGTGTGCATGACTATGTAGGACTAGCATCTTCGCCGACGCGCTCGCGCAGGTGATCGCGCCGCTGCCACCCCACTCGGCGCCGCAGTCCGAGGGCGAGCACGAGGCGCAGAGCAAGCTGCGCTTCCTCTCTCTGCTGCGCCGCATCAACGAGCTGCGCTCGCAGCAAGTGGACGTGCGTCGAAGCGCTTCTCATTGATTGGTGGCGTCACACTTCTTACTGACACTTCCTATTACCCAATAACCGCTGCAGCACGACAGCTGGGATGGGCTCCCGTACCCGCAGATTCTCGCGCTGCCGACGTTCAAGTACACGGCGCGCGAGAAGAAGGTCGACGTCGCGGACGAGCCGCAGATCAACAACACTCTGTGCGTGCATACGCGTCTCATAGTGTAGCGGAGGCTTTCGTCAGTGCCACTCATCTTTTCTGCTTGGTGTGGGGTGGTTGGTGGCTGTAGTTGCGCGGTGTGCTACACCGAGTACATCGTGGACGAAGAAGTGCGCGCGCTGCCATGCCTCCACTTCTACCACCGCGAGTGCATCGACCAGTGGCTGCTGCACCACCGCATGTGCCCGATCTGCAAACACGTCGTCGCGGTGTACTAGCGAGCGGAAGAGGAAGGTTGATGGAGGAGGAGCCGCGCCGCCTCCTTCGAGTGGAGAGAGAGAGCTACTGTTCGACGACACCTCTTTGTGGAAAACTTCCGACGTGGATCCTGCTGGCGTACAGGGGTACATTACATGAAAAGCGCTCGAGTCGTGAGCTGTGAACATGAACGGGCATTCCTCGTGACGGAGAAGCGCGCGCGTGCACTTTCTGTCGTTTCTCCGCCCGCTCGCTCGGGTCTACAGAAGTTAGTGGTCCAGAATACGGAGATTGCCCGTCACGACCTTGTCTTCGAGCACCGTTCCGTCCGGTAGGTCGATGTGAGCGCCTTCGTTTGCGACGAGAATCACAGTTCCCTGCGTACACCAGGCCGTTTCAACTCATCAGTCATCTGGCTTGACAGTTTCGTTGCGTCATAAAGGTGCAGCTCGCCCCTTCACCACGCAACCGCACACACACCTTCAGCGTAATGTCGGATCCGAACTTGACGTCGCCCGCGACCGTCAAGTGATCGAGCTCCATAATGTTGGGGATGCCGCGCTCGAAGCGCGCTGAGTATTCCTTCGCGCTCGCAAACTCGAGCCCGAGCTTGACGATCGGGATCGTCGGAACCGGACGCTCCGGGTTCATGAGCAAGCTGCCGTGCTTGATCTGGTACAAGTTGGACTGCACGAGGAACAAGTCCGAGGACGACTTGACCGGCAGGAAACGCGAGCGCGGGACCTTGACGCCGATGAAGTTCTTGAAGAACTGGATACCCTCGCCCGCCGCGGTCTCGAGCTGCACGACCTTGACGTTCTTGGCGGTGCGCGCCGACACGATCGGCTCGATGTCGATGATGTCCTGCGCCACGAGGCGCTGGATTGCGCGCAAGTTAACCCACAGGTTGTTCGTGTTGAACGTCTTGAACTTGTTGATCGACCGGAACTCGTCCATGTGCTGCGGCGGCACCTGGCTGATCTCGAGCAGGTGCGGCTTGTCGCGGTAGCTCACGAGCGTGCCGCCCTGGATGTCTGCACGCGTCTTATCTGTCACCTCCATGACGAACTCGGAGTCCTCATTGATCATGTGGTAGAGCACGTCAAGGTTCACAGTCGCGCCGAGGTTGTCGACGTTTGAGATGAAGAGGTACTCCTTGCCCTGGTTGATCAGATTCTCGAGCAGCCCCGACTCGAAGAGCGCGTTGTACACGTCGCCGTGGCCTGGTGGGTACCACTTGTCGCGCGTTGTGCGATCGTATTTGGTGGTCGGCAGCGGCAGCATCGTCTCCTTGACGATGAACGGGTAGCAGCTCTGGTTGAACGTGTGGATGCTGAGGTTGTGCATGCGGTACTTGCGGATGATCCGCACCGTCTCCTCGTGCGTGTTGAACGAGTTCATGAGCACGAGCGGAACGTCGACGCCGTAGAGGCTGTTGAGGTACTGGGAGGACGTGAAAGGCGCGCGCCAGAAGACGCCCGGTCCCGAGGGTGAGATCATCGTCGTGATATCAACATTGCTAAAAGTAGTGCAGCGATGCGCACCTCGACTTGGCGGACGGTGAGGTCCAGGAACGACAGGTCCTGGCGCACCTCGATGGCGCTCTTGGGACCCTCGCAGCCGAGCGTCGTGCCCAAGCCGCCGTTCAGTTTGAGGATCACCTAAAGAGGTGCGTAGTCCACCAGCCTGTTAGTACTGAGAGTGATACACCATCACATACGCGTCCGCACCAGCTTGTCGAGCAACTCGTGCTTGAGGTTCATGTCGTTCGGGCAGCTCTCGAGCGCCGTGCTGGGCAGCAGCATCGCGGGCGTCGGAGGCTTCACCGCGTTCCTGCGCGAAGTGTATCAGCGCCACTCGCTCTCCCCCTTTGTCTCTCCTAACACAACCAGTCGAGAGCCGCACCAGTCGATCACGTCCTTCTTGTGCTTGACGTATTTGCGGAAGAGCTTGAGAAAGTTCTTGCGCTGGCGCGGCCCCATGAGCTCTTGCGACGAGAGCGCCTCCGCCATCTGGTCCTCGACGGAGAAGCGCGCGGGCACGTGTGTCTTGTAGTGCATCATGGACGGGAGGAGGGACGGGAGGAAGGGAAGGGAGGGGGTACTCGCTGCACGTGCACTCGTGCTGTGCTGTTAGGAAGGAGGGTCCTCAACGCTTGCGCGTGTTTAGGAAATGAGAGGAGCGAGGAAGATCGCTTCCCTCGTATTTTTCACTATCCGCAATTTCGTCACTTGAAGTTGACTGTCACTGAAGCGAGGTGATTTGATCTCAATACTAGGTTGCATTCCACTTTTTGGCTCGAAAAAGTTCGAAAGAATACAGATCAGTTATGATCGCGGTTTGAGATACGTACTCTCTAATCTTGAGCTTTACCTCGGTTGTAAGCACTCGGATCGACATTCAAGATGCGATTACTGCTTTTCAAGTATCGATGTCCATCTGTTGTTGCACACACTTCCGCCATCGAGCGCTCCTCTCCTCCACTCGCACTCCTCTCGCCTCAAGTGCAAGCGACCGGAGGAGAAGTAGACGACGATGGCGCTCGAGACCACGCGGCTGCTGGGCGCGCGCCGTCTCTCGACCGCCAGCAGCGCCGCGTCCGCGCCGTCGGTCATCCCGCAGCGCTGGCGCCGCCGCTTCCCTGTCATCCAAGCCGCCGTCAACAGTGCGTCGCTCGCGTGCTGGTTACAACGTACAGCCTGCACCTCCTAACACCGCTCATCTGCTGCGGACAGTGGCGCGTAGCGGCGCGCTGCACGTCGCGCTCTTCGCGGTCACGGCCGTCGCCTTCGGGCTCGTGGTGCTCGTGCACACGCAGAATCTCATGCTTCCGGGAGCCAATCTACCCGCCGCCGCGTACGGCGCCGCCGACATTGCGGGTGACGCGCCGCCGCGGCTGCATGCGGACGCGAGCAACTGCTCCGAGCGCTTCTTTGAGCAGAAAGTGGATCACTTCGCGTGGCTGCCAGCCGCCGCGAACGCGTCGACGCCCGCCACGTACCCGCAGCGCTACCTCATCAACGACCAGTTCTGGAACCCGCACGACAAGAAGGCACCTGTGTTCTTCTACACGGGGAACGAGGGTGACGTCACGCTGTACGCAAACCACACGGGGCTCATGTGGGAGAACGCTGAAGAATTCGGTGCGCTCATCGTCTTTGCCGAGCACCGCTACTACGGCAAGAGCTTCCCGTTCGGCGACGCCTACATGGACCACCTCGCGTACCTCAACCACGAGCAGGCGCTCGCCGACTTCACGGAGCTTATCTTCTTCCTGCAGCGAGAGCACGGCGCGGCAGACCACCCGGTGATCGCGTTCGGCGGTAGCTACGGCGGCATGCTCTCGGCGTGGTTCCGGATGAAGTACCCATCGATCATCCAGGGGGCGATCGCCGCGTCGGCGCCGATCTTCGGATTCCCGAGCTTCCCAGAGTGGCGTGGAGACAATTACTGGCAGGTGGTGACGCGCGACGCACAGCCCGCAACGGGGTCCGCAAAGAACTGCGTGCCAAACGCGAAGAAGGCGTGGCCGAAGATCTTTGCGCTCGCCAAGAGCGCGGCGGGCCGCGAGAAGCTCTCGCGCATCTTCCGTCTCTGCGCACCGCTCACGAAGGAGGCCGAGGGTGAGAGCGTCGCGATGCTCGTGCTCTTCGGCTTCGACAACCTCGCAATGGGCAACTTCCCGTACCCTTCGAGCTACTTGACTGGTGGCGCCGCCGACCTGCCAGCGTGGCCCGTGCGCGCCGCATGCTCGTTCCTTGAGGGCGAGTTCGAGGACGGCGTGGACGACGACAAGCTCCTCGCCGCCGTGCGCGACGCCGGGAACGTGTACAACAACGCAACGAAGGACCTGCAGTGCCTGAAGCTACCGTCGCCGGAGGACTTCGGCGGTATCTGGGACTACCAGTGGTGCACGCAGATGCTGCCGCAGGAGACGTACTTCAATACGAACGGTGAGAGCGACATGTTCTGGCCGCGCAACATCACGATGGAGCAGATCCGCGCGCACTGTCAGGAGACATGGGCGACGACGCCCGACCCGGACTGGATCCGCGTCAGCTACGGTGACGAGCGCTTGCGCTTCGCGTCAAATATCGTGTTTAGCAACGGGTTGCTCGACCCCTGGAGCAGCGGCGGCGTGAAGCACGTGCCCGAAGGCTCCAAGGTCTCGATCGTGGAGATCGCGGACGGCGCGCACCACCTGGACTTGTTCTTCAGCCACCCGGCCGACCCTGAGTCCGTCAAGAAGGCGCGCAAGCTCGAGCTGGAGCACATCCGGGGCTGGATCCACGAGTTCGCCGCCTCGCGTTAACATGGCCAAGGCCGAAGTTCGCCGTTGGAGGTAAACGAAGACTAGTCCTGGAGCTACTCTGGGTCAAATCTGCCCCCTCAAGTCGACAGGAGGTTGGAGACCTAGCTGCGTGGCACCGCGGGTCCGGCTCTCCCAGACACCGGGGGCTCGATCTCGGTGGAGGCGTGCATCATCGCCCCGTTCTACCGGGTCCGGAGCCTCCGGTATCTTCGCGTAGTTTCGCTGTTTCGGAAATATTCGCGCTATTCAGGAAATATTCGCGCTGTTCAGGAAACTTTCGGGTGCTTTTGTTCCTCGGGCTTGGAAACGAGGCAGCTTTCAATATTTACTGGCTCGGAGCGATAGATCCCCGCAATTTGCAGATTCGCCTTGATCTGCCACGTCAATCCTCACAACCGGATCGAGCACCTCGAAGCAGATCTCCTCCCCCCCCCATACTATGGCGACACTGCGCGCGCTGCTGCTGCGCGCGGCGGCCGCCGCCGCGCTCGTGGCCGGCGCGGCGCACGCCGCAGCCTTCGGCATCGCGCTCGAGTCCTCGAAGCTCGCGCTCTCGAGCGACGCGCTGCGCCTCGCGCTCGTGCTCTCGCCTGCGCAGGCGACCGTGACGGAGCTTACAATCGACACGCTGGTGGACACGGCGGGCGTCGCCGTGCTCTCGAATCTGGTGCGCGACGGTACAGCGGCTTGTGTACGGCCAGGAGGAGCTCACCTGTGTTATCGCATCGGATGATGTGACGAGCAGAAGGTGCCGGGGGACGGCAGCACGTTCGTGGCGGCGCTCGACGGCGCCAAGAAGCTGTCGGCGGGCATGTACAAGCTCAAGGTGACGGCGGCGGCCGCGGAGGGCCAGGACGCGGTCTCGGAGGTGCTGCAGCTCAAGGTGCGGCTGCTCATTACACACAGCTGCTTCCTCTAGTGGATGTTTGTGTACGGACGAGAAGCTGACGTACTACATGTGCTGATTGGCGACGCAGGTGACGGTGCCGGTCGAGATCGCCAGCGCCGAGCTGAACGGCCTCACGCTCGCAGCGGGCGAGACGCTGGCGTCGCAGGAGTTCAGCTCCGGCTCGGGCGACGCGCTGCGCGCGACCGTGAAGCTCCAGCAGGCGCACGACAAGGCGCCGGTGGCGGCGCACCAGGCGTTCCTGCGCTTCTCGCACGCGAGCGAGAAGAGCGCGGATACGTACTTCGTGCTCGTGGCGGACAAGCAGAAGACGCATTCGGCCGTGCTGCAGTTCGCGACGCTCAGCAAGAAGTTCGGCTACCGGTCGGGCGCGTACAAGCTCCAGCTGATCGTCGGCGACCCGGCGTTCGAGGTGGGTGGAGAGCGGCAGTCGGTCTCGTGTGCTCCCTCCGTGACCTTAGCGCTGACCTCGAGCTACGATATTTGGCAGAAAGCGATCGTGTGGGACCTCGGCAGTGTGGAGCTGCAGCTGGCGTCGGCGCCGCCCCCGACGCCGTCGCCGCTCTATGCCAAGCCTCTGCTGCACGAGAGCGACACGACGCTCCAGGCGCTGCCGGAGATCACGCACGTGATGCGCGCGCAGGACCCACGGCCGCCGGTCGCCGTCTCGCTCGCGTTCACGGCCGCTGTGCTGGTACGTGCTGTCTATCTCGATCGACCGAATTCGGCGTCTGTTGTTCTAGTTTGGAACCATTGTCATTCATTGGTCGTCGTCGTGGCCGCTTCAACGGCCACGCGTTTCCTAGTGTGTTTAACGAACTACGTCCTCATGGGACAACGCGCGTTTTGCTGACGGCCGACCGATGATGACGGCGTATCTTCTTGCAGGTGCCGCTCGTGGTCTTCCTGCTGTTCGTGGTGCAGCTTCAGCTGAACGTGGGCAAGCTCTTCCACGGGAACGTGGTCGTGTTCGGCGTGGGCTTTTTGGCCTCGCTCGGCGCGATCCTCGCGCTCTTCGGGTTCTACTGGCTCGAGCTCACGATGTTCCGCACGCTCGGGTACCTCGCCGTGCTCGGCCCGGCGAACCTCGCGTTCGGCCACCTGACGCTCAAGCGGCTCGCGGCGCAGGCCGCTGCCGATGATGCGATCAAGAAGACTAAGCACGACTAGTCTCGTGTTCATTCGCAGGAGCGGCGCGGAGAAACACCGCCGTCGAAGGGCGTGACAGTCGATCGAGCGCCTGTAGCACACAACACGAGGCTTTGAATCGATGCATGCTTGTTTGTGGCGGTGACTCCTGGTGATGTCCACGACGACACGCGTGTGGCCTTCTCTCGGCCCTTGCGCGCCCACCACCCGTTCGTCCTCCACGGG
>JAASFW010000255.1:0-26808 GCA_023334005.1 Globisporangium orthogonon | reverse complement strand
TTGCTGTTGCTGTTGCGGTGGTTGTTGTTGCTGCTGCTGTGGCGGCGGTTGCTGGTGCTGCTGCAGGAGTTGGGGATGCTGGTTGGGCTGCACATGCTGCAGTGGCTGTTGGTATTGCTGCTGCTGCTGCTGCGGTTGCGGGTGTCCTGGTTGCTGCCCAACTCGAACTGCTGTGGGAGCTCCGAGCGCTGTAGCGACAGCCTGCCGCTTGTTCTGGTCCGAAGCTGCCTGCATTGCGGATATCCTCGCAGCAATCGTCGCAGGAACACCAGAAGGCGGGGCGGCGACAGCGCCGTTCCCGTTCGGCTGAGCAAACGGCGACGCTGGCATCGCCGCACTGGCATTGTGGCGAGGCGGAGGCGCGCTGTTCGGCGCGTTGAACGCTGTTCGCGGCGGCGTTTGCATCGGCTGCGGACGAGGCTGCAGCGGAGACGCCGCAGGCTGCGCTGCTTGCTGCTGCCCGCTGGCTGCCGGAGAAGCAGCTGCGCCGCCATTCGCCACCGCGGTCGCAGCAGCAGCGGACCGCTCAGCGATCTCAGCGGGAGAAGCTGCGTTCGTCGTCACCGGCGGTCTGCTCGAGTGCACTTCCTTAATATGCTGGAGTTCGTTGCACGGCATCGCACAGAGGCAAATGAATCAGCCTCCTGCTCCCCCGCCCGACCCCACGAAATGCTAGCGCGAGCACTACCTCTCGGTCGTAGCACGAGTTGCCCAAGTACTCGCCGAAGAGCCGCAGCGCGCGCTTGCGCGCGTCCGAGATGCTCGCCTTCTTGGCCTGCTCGATGGCCGCGCCGATGTCGCGCTGGCCGTCGGCCTGGCCGAAGCCAAAGTCCTCGTGGCACGTGCCGTCCTTGAGCTCGATGCGCACGTGGGAGCTGAAGCCGATGTACCACCGCTCGGCCTTCTGGTGGCGCTGTTTCGTCCCATTCCGCACGTCCAGTCAGTACTAGTGCGCTTCCCGTCTCTCCCTCGGCCTATCCTTTGGGAGCCACGCACGTATTCCTCCTTGCACTCGAGCACCCGGCAGCTCCATCCGTTGAAGCCGAAGGCGAGGTTGGCGAGCTCGATGGCCTTGCAGCTCTCGATGTACGTGAGGCGCGTGCCGCCGGGCCCCGGGCGCCGCGTGAGGTGGTTCTTCCCGAGCTTCTGGTGCAGGAAGGTGTTGACGCTCTGCTCCTCCGCGGCCGCGAACCCGACGGCGCCGAAGCGGCCGCGGCCCGCGAGGCTGCCCACCAGCTCCTTGGCGACCATGGCGGCCACGAGCTGCGCCATGTCGGCCGGGAGCGCGGCGGGCGGCGCGTCACCGGCCTCGGCCGCGTCATCGAGGCGGCGCTTCATCGCTCGGCTTGACTGCGTTTCAGTATGCCCCGAAAGTTGCACTTTCTCGCGGGCCCGCAATCACGGCCCGAAGGAACGCGAAACTCGCGCGCCTGGACGCCCGAGCGCCGAGTATTACCGCAACCCACGCCTCGCCCCCCGGAAATGCGCAGAAACGGCTCGCAGAGCTCCTATATAGCCCAGAAAAGCACAAGGTATCCAAGAAATCGGTATACTGCGCAGCCAGCGGTCGTGGTGTCGTGGTTACTTGGATTCAGTAAAGAGCATACAAACGCCAGGTCTTCTCGACGACTCTGTAATGCCCCCCCACGTGGCACTCACTCCCCGATCTCCAGCACAAGCAGCAAGCCAAGCGCGTTACCGCCACCGCCGCCGCCTTCCTCCCCAGCACACCCTCAGCTCAACATGTCGGACGTCAACACGCTCGTCTTCCAGCCGCTGCAGCAGTTCGTCAAGAACAGCGTGCACCTCGTGAAGAAGTGCACCAAGCCCGACCGCAAGGGTGCGTGCGGATGGCTGCCGCGCCCAGACGCGGCGCACTAACCCGCCTCAACCACGTGGCTAACTTTCCGCTCGCCTGCACAGAGTTCACGCGCATCGCGGCCGCCACGTCCGTGGGCTTCCTCATGATGGGCTTCATCGGCTTCTTCGTCAAGCTCGTGCACATTCCGATCAACAACATCCTCGTCGGCGGCAGCGCGTAAGCAGCTGCGCCACTTTGGCGACCGACCGACCGACGACGTCGACGATGCCGCCGAGCGAAGCCTCCGACGCGAGGCGACGTGGACGAGCAGAGCAGATAGTAAGAGGGAGGGTGAGAAGGAAGACCTCGCGCTGGCGGCGTTAAGTATGAGTCCGCTGCGGTCGGTCGGTCAGTCGGTCGGTGGCCTCCTGGCTGACTGACTGCTTGTCGGCGGCGGCCCGTCGACTCGCACGCCTGCCGCTCTGTGGCGACACGTTGGCC
This sequence comes from Globisporangium orthogonon, assembly GCA_023334005.1. Lineage (NCBI taxonomy): Eukaryota > Oomycota > Peronosporomycetes > Pythiales > Pythiaceae > Globisporangium > Globisporangium orthogonon. Next base: position 24,506 of record JAASFW010000255.1, on the reverse strand, counting down.
ACGCTGTCGAGTCGGGATTGCCGTAATAGATATTAGGTTGTTCGTTCGAGCTGCGTGCTGCGTGCATGACCTCGTGAGTGCGCTTGCGTCGTATATTTGGCTGGCGGCGCTTGCAACGTGGCTCGTCGATGGAGGAGCTTGACGAACTCTCGGCGCCTGAGCGCGCGGCGGCGGCGGCGCGCGAGCGTCAGCGCCTCTGCCGCGTGAACGGGAACCCGCTCACGACGCGCGCATTCGCAGCGCGCGCCCAGCAGGATACAGCAAAGGGGCGGGCGGCGGCGTCTCCAGGCAGCGACGTAAGTAGCGGATGTGCGAGGCGCCGCTGCTGCTGCTGGCACTTACACTTGTAGTATTGGACAGAGCTTCCTCGGCCTCGAAGACCGCAAGTTCCTGAGCAAGCAGGCGCTCGATTCGCGCTTCCCAGGTGTGTGGCAACTGCAAGGATCAAGAGGATCTGACGACCAGAGAAGCACAGGTCTGAGTCAACGATGCGTTGCGTTGGCCAGCGGCCCAAGCGAGCGGACGTGCGTTGTTCCTGCAGCGCGCGATCGAGATCGGCGACGTGCGCCTCGTGTTCAAGCAGCTCTCGGCGCATGGCGACGGCATCATCCACCAGCGCAACTGCCACGGCGAAACGCTGCTGCATACTGCAGTGCTCCACGACCAGCTGCCGATCGTCCAGACGCTGCTACTGCACGGCGCGTCCACGAACGCGGAGCTCCCGAGCCGTGCGGTCTCGCAGTCCACGCTCGAGAGTGTCGCGGCGAGGAATGACAACTTCCGCTGCAGCCGCGTCCTGAGTGCTGCAGAGGCCACACCTGTGCACTACGGTACATGAGTCGCACTACAGCTCTCAACGACTTGCTCCGAACTCTGTGTCGTCCTAATCGCACTATTACGACAGCTTGTGCCGTGGGGAACTTAGATATGCTCAAGCTGCTGCTGGCTCCGAAAGCGTCGGTCTCGCCACCGCCGTCGTCTCAGTTCACGATTCGGCGTCCTGGCAGTCTGCTTGTGTGGGCGATCACCTGCGGCCATGCGCACATTGTCGAATACTTGGTGCTCAAGAAGCGTCTCGAAGCTGACTGCTTTGACGAGGACGGCAACAACTCGATTGGGATCGCCTCGCTGGTTCTGGGCGCAGGAGAAGAGGCGCACCACGAATTGCGAAGCAGTGACGCAGAGCCGTCTGTGCTGAAGAAGATCCTCAAGCTCCTGCTACGGCGAGATGGGATCGACATCAATCACAAGAATATGTACGGTCTCACTGCCTTCGACATCGCCGAGAGCGAGGGCGCCAAGCAACTGCTCGCGAAACTTGGCGGCAGAACTGCGCGCGTGCTTGATATGGACGTGCTGCTGCGCTGGGACCGCGAGAGATCGCGAGAGGAGTACACGTATATGCGCGATCGCCTCCGTCGTGCCATCAAGCTGCGGGACGCCGATGGTGCAGGAGAAGCTGACTCGAATGCGTGACGCGTCAATTGTTACTCGTGACTAAGAGCTTCTTGGGAGAGACCGTATTCAAATCTACAGGCAACTTGAGCTTCTCCTTCTTCTTCTTGCGCGCTTCCTTCTTCTGCCACCGCCGGCCCTTCCCGCTCGCAATGTCGGCGACGTAGGTGTCGATCTTATTGACGATGTCGGCGTTCTCTGCGATCCGAGCAAACAAGAACGGTGTGAAGCCGTTGATGTCTTCGCTCGTGAGTTTCGCCTTGCCGTTCACAAGCAGGTACTCGACAATCTCCGTGTATCCTTTGTAGCATGCGATGTGCAACGGTGTCCAGCCCTCGACGTCTTGGTGGTCGACCTCAGCGCCGAGTTCGATCAGCTGCGCGACGAGCTCTAGGTATCCGCGCATGGTGGCCCATGCAAGCGGCGAAAGTCCTTCTCCGTCGGTGAGATTGACATCAGCACCTCGACTCAGCAGTTTTCGTGTCAACGCCTTGTTGCCCATGATGATGGAGCTGATGAGCGGTGTCATGAGCGTGGTGTCGTCCTGGAGATTGAAGTCGGCGCCACGATCAAGCAGAAGGCGCGTGATCGGCTCGTTCTGCTGCTGAATCGAGATGTTGAGCACGAGCTGTCCGCGCAAGTCGCGCGCGTTCACGTCGCCTCGATGGATGAGCATGCCATGCACCTGCAGGATGTCGCCGTCCCAGACTGCGTCGGCCATCGTCGCTACAACGCACGGTGTCCAGGAGAAGTGGCGGCGTAGCAGCATTCTTGAGAATGTCGAACACGTCCACTTGCGCTGCACACGGAGTTGGTACCCTGGTCGAGACTTCTCGGTCATGCGCTCTCGGAGGCGAACGACTGCGTCTTGACGCCGCGAGAAGTCTTTCTGGACGTACTTGAAGTGCTCGAGATCGATCCGAGGACCGTTCGTCCACGCGTGGCCGATATGCTTCTGCGTCACGACTGTGCGGCCGTCAAAGTCCTCCGGTTTCTTCGGTCTCGGCACGAATTTGGGGGGTGAGTTGCCTGCTGCATGCACCTTGGCACTCGTTCGCTGGTGCTTCTGTTGTCCCGACGACGAAGGTTTGTCGGAGGTGCCGGGCTCGTCACCATCTTCGTCGTCGGCGCCGTTGTCGTTACCACTATCATTTTCACTCTCGCTGTCACCTTCTTCTTCGTCGTCGTCGTTGTCCTTACCCTCGTCGTCTTCACTCCCGTGTTTGTTATCACTTCCAGTATCGTCGTCTGCTTCGGGTTCCTCTGGTGCCGTCTTCGGCAGCTCCTTCATTCCGAGTGCCATACTCGAGCAAGCGACGACGCGCCACCTTGTCCTCGAGTCGCCAACGTTGCTATTCTCGAGTTCGTTCGCGCGAGGACTCGCGCGTGAACGATGCAGTTTCGAGCGCCACCGCTGCCTCATGGCGAGCCGGAGCTACTGTCGTCGAGTCCCGTACCGCGCCGATATGGCGAGGTCCCTCGAGGCGGACTGACATCGACGACAGCTTCGATATCTGCAGCACGAGATGGAAGTTCGTCTCCGAAGAAGCCTCCGCACAACGAACATGCGCTTGTCCAACCCGGCATGCTGCTCTCGATCAACCAGTCGACGAGCCAGCGGAAGATTCCAGTTGCTGTAGCACCGAGTGGCCAGAGCATCACTAAGCCTCGTAACACTAGGAAACGTGCACCAGCACTCGTCATCTCGAACTCCAGTCCGGAGCCTATCAACTACCTTCAGCTGCGTCGCACCGAGCAGAGCAAGCAGGCACTGCTGCGAAATCGCCAGGTCGTTCACGAGATCCTTTCACCCACGCCACCACCGCAGAAGGTACACCAACCGCAGACTCGCGCGAGTAATGGTGCGGTGCATCCCTTGGCGTCAACAGGAGTGGTGGCACCCACGAACGCTCAGGCGGTGCTGGACGAACTTGCACGAAGCTGCCAAGACAAAGGACAGATCGACAGCGCAGTACTCGCAGTCGGGATGCAGCAACTCTACCGCGAGCAGCTCCACGTCGAAGCCCAGTCGCAGACTGCCACGAGTCAATTGCAGGTTCTGCTCACAGACATTCGTCAGAACATCTCGCTGCAGCGCAGCTTCACTCCGCTATTTCGGATCTACTCGCGCCATAAGCTTGCATCGCGGTGGCAGGTGTGGTGCACGTTCGTATCTTGGCACCGACTGGAGCAGCAGCGTCTCGAACTACTCGCGCCTTTTGCGCTCCAAATCCAGCGGGTGTTCCGACGGAAGCGAACCAAGTGGATCCGAGCGCGTGAGCGACTCGCCTTGTCGTGGTCGCAGTGGCAAGCAGCTATCGCGCTTCAGTGCTGGGTGAGACGATGCCTCCGCACTCAGAGAGAGCACCGCGCCAGAGAGACTCTGTACGCTGCCAGATTGCAGGCTGCGTGGCGTGGGCGACAAACTCGCAGACAAGTGAAGAAAGCACTGCAGGATCGACTTCGGTGGATGCTGGCATCGCTCACACCGACTGGAAACCTGCATCGGCTGCACAAAGTGCTCGCGCGTAGTTCACCCGAAGCCGTCAAAGTAGTGAACCACACGCTCTCGCTGATCGCTGAGACACACGTGGCGCTCGATGTGTCCGAGAGCTCGCAGCATAAACCTCGGTACGCTTCGATTGCTGCGAAACACTTCACGCATCCAGTGGAAGCTACTCGCAAACAGCTTTTCCATGCAGTCCATGCGCTTCACGCAATCATGCGCCAGCGAGAGCAAGACATCTCCGCCGCCAAACACGTGTCTGTACAGAGCGCGAGAGCCAGGCACCTCGAGATGGACCAGCGAGAGGCAGAGCTCAAGCGAGAGAAACTGGTTGCTATCCAGGAACGTCTCGCCGAGAAAGCTGCGCGTGTGTCAATGGAGAAGGCGGAGCTTGAAATGCGCGAGCACCTTCGAATGCTTCGGACAATTGAGATGGACGAGGTACTGCGACGACAGCTTCGAGAATCTCGCCGCGAGCAGGCTGAACGATCGCTTATGCTCGTAGAGGAGTACAATGTGCGGTATCTTGTAGCTGAGATTCGTAGACGTGCATTTGAGAGCAAGCAACGCCTCCAGGAAGTGACGAAGCGCGAGCAGTTCCTCCACGAACAGAATCAGCGCCAACTCGCTGAGCTGCTCGCTGTTCTCAAGCAAGACGAGCTCAAGCGAGTCGAAGCCCAGCAGAAGCAAGCTCAAGCGCGAGCGGCCGAGCAAGAGAAGTGGGCACAGCTATCGAGAGACGAGAAAGCTCAAGCATTAAGACGCCTGGAACTCCGTGAGCGCCAGCGACTCGAGGAACAGCAAGCTCTAGAGTCTCGAAAGCGCGACGAAGAGGAGGTAACCCTTAAGGCAATGCAATGGAAGCACGAACTTCGCGCTGTACGTCAGCAGGAGATTGCTCGAGAGCTCGAAGAGCGAACTGTGATGGCGCTGGAGGACAAGCGCTCACGGCGATGGCACTTTGAAGAACGCAAGCGCTCGCACGCGAGTCACTGGGAAGCTAAACGGGAGAAGGAGAAGCTGCGGTACTCGATTGATCCGATGCACTTCGCGCGCGTGCAGCAGCAGAAGGAGCAGGAAGAACGCGAGCGACGCGAACGGAATCTCATGATGCAGAACGACACGCTCAGCGCTGCTGTGCGCGAGAAGGAGCGCAAGGAGCAGTACTTCCAGCTCTGTCGCGAACGGAGACGTCAGCGACTCATTGACGAGGCAAGGGAGCGCGCTGAAAGCACACTCATGAAGGCTGAAGAGGAGCTTGTGATCGCTCGACTAGCAGCAGAACGGAGAGCGGACGAGTTCAGGGCGCAGCTACACCGTATGCAGCAGCTCGCCTTGCGAAACAAGAGTCGAGAATGCGAGCGCATTGATGAAGCCAAGTCCCGCAAGGAGATGCACGACGAGGAGCTCCGACAACGACGTGTGCAACAGGCACAAGCGCTGGTTGACAGTATTCGTGAGAAGCACGAGCGGCTGGCGATGGAAGAGCAGGAACTCGCGCAGCGACAAGTAGACGCGATGTGTGTCAAGATCGACGAGAAGCGACAGCGTGCCAGGATGAACTTGCGTATGATGAAGGAGGACGTCGAGAGCATGGAGCGGCAAGACTGGGAGGACGAAGGAACGCGGCTCGAGAAACTACTCTGGTCTCCACATGACGGCATCGCCTTCGCACACTTGGTCACCTACCACAGCATGTTTCTCCGGGTGAACGTCGAAGTCTTGCAGGAGTTGGTCGTCCACCTTCGTGACGCCTCCCCGCCGTTCGAGCTCGACTACGACGCCGTACAAGCACATCTGGCGCATGAATCAGACTTGCCGATCGATCACGTGCCGCCGAAGAAGCGCAAGCCGCGCAAGTTCTTCTACCATGAGTTCTTTGAGGACGACCCGATCCTGTCGCAAGCTCGCAAGCCGCCGACGCCAAAAGAGGACGAGCTTCGAGCGCAGGCTGCTTCCAGCAAGGCCCGCGAGCGCTGGAAGATGCTCGGACGCCACTTCTTCGGACACATGTGGAGCTCCGAGGCTGCACGCCGAGGGTACTTGCAGATACACAACCAACAGTACACCGCCGCGTTCGCCTCATTGCATGAGGCTGTGGTAGGGTGTCAGCACGCGAGTCCATCGAAACCTGTACCAACCGCGCTCGTTCGGCAGCTCGCGCGATGTTGCCTGAAGCTTTGGGAGACTAGTGCACAGCGCAGTTGGCTCGACAAATCGCTCTTCTACCTGCAGCAGGCTGGCGCGCACATACTTCAGCTCACAAGTCCGTCGTTCCTTCAGGAGATCGCGTTTGTGCTGGAGCAAGCGGGGAGCTATCGCCTTTCAGCTGAGATCCTCGGAGGCATCATCCGGTGCTTCCCGCGCTACGCTCGCCTAGATCAAGTGATCTTCCGCAGTGCGATCGTGATGTTCGCGCTGCGCATGTTCCGCCAAGCCCGAGAGTATCTGCTGCACATTCTCGACGCGCATCCGTTCGGGTGCTGGGAGCCGTTCGAGATCCAATTTCTCGTCGCGCGCGTTCTGCAGCTCGAAGGCAAACTCGTGCGAAGACTGTGCGAGGTCGCGTACGAGGACGCGTTTAAGCGCAACAAGCGCGACGCGTTCTTCCATCTCCATGCGACGTGGCAGGACTGGATCAAAGCCGCAGACACGTGGCGCAGATTCGGCGATGCGTGCTTTGGCAAGCGCGAATTCGTGCTCGCCAAAGATGCTTACCAGCTCATGCTGAAGCGGCAGCTCGACAAGCCGGCACATCTCGTCTCGAAGCGGCAGCAGGTGCGGCTTCAAGCTGTCAATAACATTAGTCGCGGAGATCGTATGGGTCAAGGAAATGGAGTCGACATCGAACGAGCCAAGGGAGAAGACGACTGGCTGCGACTTGCGCGTGTGTGCGCGGTGCTGAACGACCGCGACAGAACTGAGCTGGCGCTGCATCGGTGGTTCGAGAGAAAGAGCTACAGAGAGCGTGTGCTCGAGCAGTTTTGCGCGTGGCCGCTTGTCCGATGGAAGCTGCTGGGACTCGAGATCCCCGAGCTCATCTTGCAGATGCGCGAAGCGAAGGAGAAAGCGTTGCAAGAGGCGGAGGAAAGAGCGAGAGGAGCGATCCAGGAACAGCGTCAGCAAGTTCTCATGCGGCGCAGCAACAAGGCTCGTACAGTCATGGCGGCTTGGCAGGAGGAAGATGTCGCGCCTTCAGCTACCGTCTCAGACCCGATCACCACGATTGCAACCGAAGAGCCTGAGAAGGCAAAACAATCGAGGAACGACAGCAGCGACGTCGAAACGAGTGCTGCACCGTATTGGAACGAAGTCGAAGATGAGGTATCGATAGTGAGCCACCAGGCTGATCGCTGTTAAAAGAACGTCAAAAAGGCTTGGGAGAAAGAGGGAGAGAGGTTTACCCAAGCAGCTCCTTCTCAGCCGCTTTCCTCGCTGTCGAACACAACGGTACTCTTGCGCAGCACCGAGCTGCGAACGGACGAGATGATGTGCTCGAGCGTGGCGTTGCGCGGGAACGACATGCTCGCGGGCTCTTTGGTCGTCGGATGCGCGTACTCGATCGACGCGGCCCCGAGCACGAGCCGCGATGTGCTCGAGATGAAGCAGCCGTCCCAGTCCTCGACGTCATCGAGCGACGGCGGCGTGAGCTCTACTGGGATGCCGCTCGCCGCGCACACTTCGAGCACGAGCGAGCGCACGGTGCCCTTGAGGATCCCGTCGTCCGCGGTGAAGACCTTGCCGCCGCGGATTGCGAAGAAGTTGGTCTGCGAGCCTTCAAGCAGCGCGTGGGTCGCGGGGTCCATGAGCACGATTTCCTCAACGTCTGCGGGCATCGCATCGTAGATCGCCTTGCGCTCGCGCACCCACGCCGAGTCCTTGGCGGCCGCGTTCTGGCGCGGCAGCCCCGCCACAAGCAGCTTGACGCTGCCCGAGCGCAGCGGTGGCAGCAGCCCGATGTGGCAATAGACGTCCGTCCGCTCGAGCAGCTGGCCCCCAGCCATCCACTCATCCCGTCGTTAGATGCCGTGTGAGCTGAACACCTCCCAGTTCGCTCACCAACCTTCTGCTCATCGACCGAAGCCGCGGCCTCGTTCGCGCACACAAGCACGGTGATCTTGAACTCCTCCGTTGGCTCCGCGCCGAACTGGCGCCGGAACGCGCCCATGGCCGCGCGCAGTGTCGCCTCGGTGCGCGGTCGCAGCGCGTCGGCGACAGCTTGCGGAGTCAGTGTGCGCCCGGCGGCCGCCTGCATCACGAGCGTCGAGTCCACTGCCGCCGAGTGTCAGTACTCGGAGTAGATGCGGAGATTCGAATACTACAGCAGCAGCAGTAGGGCCAACCGAGACGCTGCATGTGTGCGTCGTAGTCGAAGACTCGCGTTTGCTCCACTGTGCGTGCGCCCGTGTACGCGCCGCGCGGGTGCGCGAGGATGAAGGCGGTGGCGTCCACGTCGCACGCGAGCTCGCGCCCGTTCTTCGCCGCGGTCACCAGCAGCTGCGTGCCGGCCCGGGCAGCAGCGCGGGCGGCGGAGGTGGTGGGTGAGCTGATCATTCTATTTGATCGCGAAAATGGGATGAAAATCGGCAGTGGCGAAATCGACAAACTCGGCACTCTCGCTTATGACGACCGAAGGAACCTCCTGCGGCGCCGAACTCCTTGCTGCTGGAGAATCAGAGCGCAACGAGACGCGTTTGATCCGATCCAGTAGATCGAAAGTAGACGCTCGGTGCTATCTAGCAAGCCTTCTTCGACGGCTGACTTTCTTGGGCAATAAAGCCGAACATGGACCCGGTGGCGATACCGTCGACCTCGCTCTGCAGCGCCTGCACGTCCTTCGTCGGGGTTTCCGTGCAGCAGCGCACACCGGGACTGCTGCCCTTCACGTACTTGGGGTACCCGAAGAGCAGCTCGAGCACCCTGTTGTCAGTATCCTTGCAGTTGCATGTGAAGTGGATCCATCCGCCAGTCAGGTAGTAGACATCGAAGCCGCCGATCAGCTGAGGCTTGACAATCGAAAAACAGTGTTAAAAATGATGCCTCTCCAAGCTGAGCTGGCAGTCGTCGCGGATCTGCGCGGCGCCTCCGGCATTCTAACGCTGCTCCAAGGCACGTGCTGCCTGCCGCCTGCACATGCATTGCCCCTACCACCCTTACGCCAAAGCACCGCGCATGTGCAGAGCACCGAAAGGATGCCGCGGACCTCCTCGAAGCGCTCGCGCGACCTGTGGTGCTGCCTCTCACGACCACCACCGGACTGCGGCTCGAGCAGCTGCTGCCGCTGGCTTCGCAGCGCGAGCTGTGGAGCGCACTGCTGCGGCTCGGCGGCGGGTGCAACGCTCGTTCGCTTGAGCTGGCTGCAAGGCACCTGGCGCAGCGCTTCCTGCTGCTCGCAGAGAGGCGCACGCCGCAGGACGCTGATCTTGTCAGTTGCTCGCTGGCGCGCGCGGTGGTGCGCGCGACAGCGGGAGCCGACCGTGCTAACGCGGAGCGACTGGAGCTGGTGGACGGTGGTAACGAGGACGAGGACGACGATGCGTCGCTCGCGGCGGTGCAGCGAGACGCCGCGTTCCGAGACGCCATGAAGCAGCTCGCAGCCGCACCATTCGCGGTGCCGGCACTCGAGCAATTGATGCCGTTGGTGGTAAGAAAGAACGCTAATGCTGAGAGCAATAGCAATGCGAGAGGAGGAGAAGAAGAAGATGCTGGTGGCGTTGTGCAGCAGCAGCAGCAGAAGGTCCTCCTGCGCTTTACACGGACACCCACACAAGCAGTGGACGAGCAGCAGCGACCTTGGGTCTCTTCGCGTGAGAAGAACACCTCGTCTGGCGATGGTAGAGTGGGTGATGAGCTCGGTCACCGGATCAAGCGAGTGCGAGTGGCAGATCCAGAGGAGTCTGTGGGCCTTCAGCAGGATGGCAGTAGTGAGGACCGTGTGCTCCCGACGCCAGCAGCCAAATTGACTCCGGAGGTAAGCAGCTCTCTGATCTGTTCGCGTGCGGCTTACTTGCGCGGTTTCACCGACACTTGACATCTTTGTCGTGTGTCACGTTGGATCACAGACCGAGGAGAAGGCGTCCAGGCTTGGGAAGCAGCTCTCAACCGCAGAGCCGCAGGCGAGCAACCGCGCGTTGCTAGACGAGGTGGCGAAAGGGGCCGTGCAGCTTATCCAGGAAACGATCAACGCAACTTCCGTCACGCAAGCCGAGACTGAAATGCTGCTTGGCCAGCTCTGTGGACTACTTCAGCTCGCTATGTGCAGCGACGACACTCTTTTCCAGATCACAAGGTGCGTCCTTCAGGAAATCGGTTAAACAAGCTACGCAGTTCCACTTGTCTCACAACGTAAGCGTTAGCGCTAACGTATCTCTCTCTCTCCCACTTCGTTATGGGGATTGTCTCTCATGCTGCTGCGGCTCGCAGCGCGCTCGTCGAGTCGAATTGGAGCTCGCGATACGCCTCCGTGTTTCTCGAGACGAGCGTGCTCCCCAAAATCATGTCGGCGTCATCAGTGATCTCGCGCATGTTGCTGCAAACCGCGCTGCTGTTTAGCCAGCGATACACTGGCGCGCTAATCGAGTCTCTGCTGATTCCGTTGCTTACTGCGCGCGGCATCGGGCCAGCGCAAGGTGAAGCGATCACGCGCATTCTGCGCAATGGCGTCCCGCTCGAGCAAATCGACGGATTTCTCGGCAAGAGCTTCCAGTTCACGTCTCCGAAGCAAGCGCTCACAAACAGCACCACCAACAGCAATGCCGTCGCCATGGCCTCGACGACGTACCACTTCTTCATGAACGATGCAGCCCTCATGGTGCTCCAGAACGTACTCACGATGAAGGCGCCGCTCGCCGACTCAACAATCGAGAGCTTCGTCACATGCTGCGAGGCTGCGCAAGAAGACAAGGCCGCTGCAGAGGAGCTGCAGAAGTCGCTCAAGTTTGCGACGCTCATCTTCACGATGGTTTCCAAGTACGCGGATCAGGTAAGGCGACGAGCGCGGCTTGCATGCGGTTGTAGATAGCTCGATTGCTGGTATGAAGCAGCTCACGCCGACGACCTGTGTTGTTTTATCATGGTCATAGTGTGCGGCACATGCAGAGGCGCTGGAGGGGATCGGTCAGCGCTTGACATCGCTCATGGCCAAGTCCACAATGCGTGCAATTCTCAAACTCAAGAGCTCTAGTGCTACTTCTGCTAGATGACCTCGTTTTGGCACGAAGCATCAATCCATAGCTTCAAATCACGGATGCATTGTTCGGGTTTCACAAACGTAATAGTCCCCTAGACGGTAGTTGTTGAGAACGCGAAGCACAGATGGTGGGTGCTCTTCGATGATTGGCGCACAGTCCTGTCCTTGCTGTGCTGCTTGAAGAAGCACTTGGAGACCTCCAGGGTGGACGCTCAGGAGGTCCGTGATGTCATAAACAACACCGGACACGACAACCCAACATGACCGCAAGGATCGATGCCGCTTCAACTCACACGACGAATACGTCCGTGCCACGTTCGCAGTCGACTGTGATGCCAAGCTGACGCCTTTACTCATCAGTAGTGCGTCTAGAAAGGTCGCCTTGAGTTGGTACTTTTTCTCCGAGCAGAAGAAGCACGCCACGCTCTCACAGACATCATTACAACCGATGCACGCGTCGCATTGGTTGGCAGTCGCGCTTCCCGGAGTCTGCTGCTCGAGGTAAAATGCAGGGCTTCGGAAGCTGTTCGATGATGGTTGAAAGCGGTCTGCATAATTCGAGGTCTCGGATCGAGCGTTCGAGGTGCTGCTTGGGATATCGGCTGTAGAGATATGGAAATTGTGGAAGAGCTCTCTCGGGTGCGGATCCACACTCGATTTGACATCGTCATCGGCACCACTTTCACCACCATCATGCTCGTCTTCCTCAGGTCCTTCGTTCTCGTCATCACCATCACTACCGCCGTGGTTGTAGTCGCTTTTGCTGCTGTTTCCACCACCAGCATCATGCGGCTCGCTTAGAGGCACGGTTAGGTTCTTGAGCCTCGTGTAATCGGAAGAGCACGCATGCTCGCTGCTTGCAATCTCGTCACTGAATGTGCTGAAGTCTGCGCGTGGAGCAACAGTGGCGCGCTGACTTTGGGACAGGTTAGACCGCTCGCCCAATTCTCGGATCTTAGCTGCGTGCGCCAGGAGGAACTCGTTCAGCTGCCTGAGTATTTGATCCATTTCATCATCGCTGCACTCTCTGATGTCATTGCCAAGAATGATGTTAGTAGCATCTGCTGATGCCGGAGTTTGTTTCGTCGCCTCTTCGAGCTCCAGCGTCAAGAACTTGATCAACGTCACACACGAAAGACACGTGCGAACAAAGCAAGTATCCACCACCGCGTCCATGAGAAACGCGTGCTTGCCAATCAGTTTTTCTGCAAGGAAGCGCCTTTGCTTGTCGGGATTCCAGAGTGCGACTCGTGCGACTTTGTTGAACTCTTGTCGCGTTTGTACTGCCTGTTCGTTGGGTACTTCGCAGCCTCCACTATCACCGCCGGTTTGCTGCTCTCCCTTCGCGTGAAGATAGATGAAGAGAAACTGGATCGTAAACAGCGCTTCGTAGTGCAGAATGTTCATCTCCTTCTCGAGACGAGTCTCCTTCGACTGAACTGTCTCCTTCGAGTTGTATGTTGGGTCCATGGATGAGTAACCTTCGTCGCTGTTCATGAGCCAGACCACTGACGAGCGAGTCGACACAGGCAAAGCCGCCGGAAGCAACGCGGTGAGCGAACTCAGAAGCTCCTGCTGCGACGAGGCATACTGTAGGATCTTGGAGCGTTGGCCATAGATGAGCTCGGCTCGAGTTGGGTCGAAGTAACACTGCAGCAGCTTCAGACACCAGTAGCATACGAGGAAGTCTTGCTGCATAAAGAGCTCGTGCATCGCGTCAAACACGCGCGGGATCTACGGCAAGCATGGAGTGAGTCAAGCGTGTTCAGAACACATGACATTGCGTACACGCAACAAGTCTTACCATGTGGTCTGGAAGCGCTGCGTGAGACGAGTAGCTGAGTTTCACGAGCGCCTGCAATGTCGTTACGATCTCCGCGTTCACAGAGGTCACAAATTTCCGAAGCATGATGACGAGCGATGCGAAACGCTCAGCAAGCAGCTCGACCGCGTCATTGAGCACCTGCTTCTGGCAAAATAAATCCACTTCGTTCAGCGGGATGTTGGTGTTCAGCTCCTCTATAGCGATACTGGTGTTGAGGAACTCGTTCATCGACTCGCCGGTTTCGAACGAGTCTCTGGCGCCCATGAGCGCAGCTTTGTTTCGTTTTCGCCGTCCAGCTTTCTGAGGCAGCCAGCCACTGCTCTCTGAAATGCCCTGTCTTCGAAGCAGACCTTGATAGCCACCATCAGCAACAACGTCCTCATCCACTATCCTCCCTGCTCGAAGCAAGCGGTTAAGAAAGAAATTCTCCATCGAAACGCCGGCTGCCTCGCTCGAGTTGTCGATCGGATGAGGGTAGTAGACCCGATTCTTCTTGATCTCGCAATCTGTGAGCATGATATGCTCGTACCCGTTCTCACGACATGTGAGCAGCAGTACTGCGATGAACTGGTCTCTCGACTCTAGCTTCACCACTAGACTCTCGCCTTCAGAGAACTCCAGTCCGACGGTGTCAATATCCTTATCCGTGCGGATCACGTTGAGCAACTTGGTGTACGTGCGCGCAATAACCATGCACATCTTCGGATGAACTTCCACCAGTTTGTCATCCTGGACAATGAGCTGTACTTCCGTAAAGTAGCTGCCATCGCTGCTGACTTTCCGTACGTCAAAGTACGCGATCGCCGGGTGGTCAACAAGCTGCGAGTTGCGCAGTCCCAGCAACTGCACGTTGAGTGGACTCTCCTCCCAGTGCAACATCACGCCGATCTCGCCCGCCGTGGCATAGATCTGTTTCAAGCACTCGTTTCGATGATTGCAGAGGAACAATCGCTCTTGATACGTCGTGGCGAGTACAATGCCGTCCGGATGTGAGCGCGTCGACGCCGCTCGCTTCAGATAACTGTAAGGAAATGAATCCATCTCGTGGCCGTCGTCGTCGTGCAGCACGACCGCGGACGCGCCGGTCTGGAGGCAATACGATTGGCACGAGCCATCGCCGAGGAACTCGGTACAGCGGAAGAAGTCCCGCTGCGTCTGCACGTTGTGCGGACTGAGCTGTGGTGGGAGCGCGAAATGGAGCCGCAGCCTGGCCAAGAGCGCCAGCAAGTGCGCGCGCGCGGCGCATTGGAAGCGCACTCGCGACCGCCGAAGCCTCGTCTTCTCGAGGTGCAGCACGAACTGGTCACGCTCGTCCGCGACTTCGACGGCCACGATCTCGGCGAGCTCCCAGTTCGCCGTGCACGCGAACGTCTCGAGGTTGAACGTGAGCACGCTCGAGGGCGTGACGGCCAGCACGCGCCGGTACGACCCGCGCCAGCTCACCTTCGTCACCAGGTACTGTGCGATCGGCTGCTTGTGCGCCGCTATCATCTTCGCTCCAGCTTCACCTTCTCGCACGCTCGGCAAAGATCCACTTTGGGGGCTCGTGGATCTTTTCGGTGCTCGATTTGAACTCGAAAGCGACATTCTGACAGCCATACAAATTCGAGGTCATTTTTCCGGACACGGGCCATTATTCAAAGCAAAGTGGAGCCGATCCGAATAGAATGCAGGAGGTGGATGCCGACAAGCTGCGCTACGAGGACTTCTGCGCGCGGTTCCTCGCCGCGAACTGTCCCGTGAAGCTGCGCAATGTCGCTGACACGTGGTTCGCGGCCGCCGCGACGCAGTGGGTGGCTGCTGGGGGCGGCATCGACTTCGCGGCGCTCGCGAGCAGCTACGGAGCTGCCAGCGTTCCGGTTCGTTATTTGGCAATTGGTCATTACGTCGATTGGCTAGTCACCTAAAACCTGCGGATGCATCTCACATACATCTACTCACGTACTTGTCCGGACTGATCGTACGGCGTCAGGTCGTGGACGGCGATGTGGTCGAGTACGGCGCAGAGAGCCGCTCGACCATGCGCTTTGGTGCGCGGCTGCGAGCACAGGGAGAGTTGTGTAGGTTGAGGATAGTGGATCCAGGTGCTCACTACTACTACGCAACGCGACGCGCCACTTTTCGCGTATGCGATTGGACTGGCAGACGAGTACCTGTCACTGCTAGAGACGCAGCAGGCGGGGAAACGCTATCTCAAGGACTGGCACTTTGTTCGCGCGTTCAAGGACTCGCCAGTGTACACGTGCGACCTCCAGCGATCCGTTTCTGCTGCGTTTGTCGATGTGTAGAGAGTACTGATGTCTCTTGCTTAACGCTTAGCACGCCCGTGTTCTTCCAGGACGATTGGCTCAATTGGTGCGTTAAGAACTACAATCGACAGTGTTTGTGCGTCTTTCTGATGCTTGTGGTCTCAATCGTACGTGGCCGTCATATAGGTGGTGGGATCAGCAGAAGCAAGGCGACGATGACTACCGATTTGTGTACATCGGTACGCTCTCACCTAGTGCCTGTTGATACGTCCTTGTTGACTCCAGCAGTATCCGCACTAACCTAGTATACTTTTCACTCTCCCATTTCAGGACCCGCTGGCAGCTGGACGCCAATGCATCACGACGTGTTTCGGTCGTACAGGTATGCGACGCTCTCCCTCAGCTTCTCGACTTTACGTTCGTATAACCTGTGTCTACCTACTGTAGTTGGTCTGTGAACATCACTGGGCGCAAAGAGTGGATCTTCGTCCACCCCGACGAGGTATACACGCAATTCAAGTCTAGCTCTCTTAGCGCGCACAGGGCTTTCGACCTGCTAATCCAGCTGCCGATCTGACAGGAGTGGAAACTGAAGGACCGATTCAATCGCTTTGTGGTCCCCGACATCACAGCAGAGGACATCGATCGCGAGCAGTTCCCGCACATTCACGAAGTGCACCAGATTCGTGTCGTGCAGGAGACGGGCGAAGCCATCTTTGTGCCGAGCGGATGGTATCATCAGGTGAAGAATCTGCAAGCCACCATCTCGATCAATCACAACTGGTTCAACGGCTACAACCTCCAGCACATCTGGGACTTTTTTCAGCAAGAATACGCGGCGGTCGAAGCGGAGCTTGAGGATCTCAAGGAGGTCGGGCTCGTCGGACCCGAGTTCCAGGAGCAGTGCCAAGTCGTGATGAAGGCAAACACGGGCATCAACTTTGTCGAGTTTCGCGAACTGCTGCGCGCGAAAGCACAGGATTTCTTGGCTCAGTATCAAGGCGAACCTGGGATCGATCTTCCTCAAGAGCACGACCAACAGCTGCGACTCAGCAAAGATGAGCTACTGCTGCATCTGCGCACTGTGAGTGTCACCGCTAGTGTGATCGTAGTCGAGAGGGGAAAATACTGGATCTGGAGGCTGAAAAGTTTGTTTTATGGCGTGGTGCAGATATCCAGCGTGTTGAAGGAGCTCGATGTGCACTTTGCAGATGACAAGGTCAAGTTGCATCTGTAGAGGACTCTTCGTGGCTTGGGAGCTAACCATTTGATCATGCGTACCTTTCTTTGTGGGTGTAGTTGTCGGACGAGAAGTGGTGGCAGGAGGTCCTCGAGGTGCTTCGTCACGAGCACGCATCATGAGAAGTGTAAAGAGAACTGAATGAGACAACGTCAAAGTGTAACTAGATGGAGTTACGTCTGCGTACAGCGTAACTCTTTGTCTTATTGCGACCGCAGAGCGAGAAGGGGGCGGCGAAATGGCGCAAGAGCGCGCGAGAGCGCTCGAAGAAGAGGTGGAGCAGCTCAAAGAAGCAAACGATGCGCTGTATCGACAGCACGCAAATGAGAAGGCGCAAATGCAGATCTCCATTGAGCAGGAGCGACTGCGCTTCGCCGAGCTGCTCCAGGCGAATGAAGCGTATCGAGACGAGAACGAGCAGTGGCGGGTTGGGTACGAGCAACTTGAGTTGAGTAAACGGCAGACCGATGAGAGCTGGGAGATAGAGAAGAGAGTGTTTGAAGAAAAGATCGCATTGCTCGAGGAGAGCGTGAAGACTTGCTCGAGCGAACTCGCGAGCGATCTCGAGGAGTTGGAGAAGGAGAAGTCGACGCGCGAGTTTAGCGAAAACTTGGTCGCAGAGCTCCAGAGGCAGATCGATGAGAGCAACGAGAGATTCTCTCAACTCACCGCCGAGTACGACACTCTCCACACATCTCACCAGATGCTACAGAACGAAAAGAACGACGTCGAGATACGTTGGCAACAGATAGAAGCCGAGTTCAATCAGCGGGCAGCAGACCTTGAGAGCCGTGTCCAGAGCCTCACGAAGCAACTTCAAGTCGCAGAAGCTGACCGTGCCGAAATCAAGCTGCAGACATCGAACACCACGACCGAGAACGACAGCGCGCAAGCACAACTCGAGCAGCGCGTAGCGGAAGCGCAGCAGCAATTGCAGCTGAGAGACGAAGTAATCACAGAGCAGACCCAACAGATCCGCAAACTCGAAGAGGAGATAAGCCTTCTCTCCTTGACATGTGGCGGTAGTGCGAAGCCAGGCGCCGCAGCTGCAGGCTCTCTCCGAGATCTGCAGCAGCAGATCTTCGAGAAGTCCGAAGAGCTCGTGCGGCAGGGCGAGAAGAACGTCGCGCTTGCCGAGAAGTTTGAAACCGTGAAGAATCAGTGGCACGAGCTGCGACGCGAGGTGAAGGACGTGCGCGTCGCTCTACTAAGAGGCGTGGCCGGGAGCGAGGTCGACGAGAGTCTGTATCAACACGTGAAGCTCGATGAGCTGGTTCGGCTGCGACTGAAGGCGCTGGAGCACGAATGGCTTTTGTCCGGAGCATCGGAGCGAGCCGCAGCATCGGAAGCACTTACTGATGAAGCTGGGGGAGGCGAAGACAAGGACACTAGCAAATCAGCCGAAAACGGCAAGAGTGTGTCTACACACCTCGCGAACGTGGGGGCGTTCTCCGCGATTGACGGTCTGGGAAGTATCGGACGCCTCGAGCGCGAACTGCGTCTTTGCCGGAGCAGAAACAAGCGGCTACAAGAACAGAATGAGTTCTTGGAGCGAGAGCTGAAGACTGCGGCAAACGGATTGAGCGAGTTCCAAGCACTGAAGGAGAAGACGGTGGACATGGTGAGCCGGGAGCGCGTGGAGAAAGAGCTGCGACAGAAGAGCGAGGGCAGCTTGAAAGAAGCGTCTGAGAAGATCGTGGCGCTCTCGGAGCATATCGAGAAGCTCATGGTGCACCTCAAGCACGAGGCCGCGGCGAAAACCAAAGCAATCGACGCGCATCGGCGCGTGGAGAAAGAGCTCGCAGAGTGCAGGGACAAGAGCGCCGTGCTTCAGAAGAAGAATGCGGCGAAGGACGTGGAAATCCAGGAGCTTGAGCAAGGCGCGAAGATCCTTGAAGACCAGCTGAGGCTCATGGACGAGAAGTTCATCGACGTGCGCAACAAGCTCGACTGGACGCGTGCGACATCGCAGAAAGAGGTGAAGAAGCTCACGAATGAACTCAGCACTCTCCGCATGAAGTGGCAGCTGGCGAGCGACTCCGGAGTGTTAGCGTCGCTGCCGGACTGGGCGATGGTCGCCAAGATGTCCAAGAAGTCCAAGCCGCTTGGCGTGAGCGCATCGGACTCTAAGCTTCCCGTTACATCTGTCGGTAACAACAACAACGGTGTGTCGCCGTCAGGAGGAGCGAGAGGCAATGACCTGAACGCTATCATCGACGACGCACTCAGCCGACGACCGCGTTTTGAGATCCCCAAGCTGCCACAACCGGACGCAGACATTGGGACTCCGTGGTCGGACGCCAAGCTTTCCGTGCTGCAACGACAGGTTCAAGACAAGACTCGTCGGTAGTGATACTCAAGCGAGCGAGCAGGAGAAAGCGAGTCGCGTAAGAGCAGTCGGACAGGTACACAGGAGTCCCCTTTCAACGAGGCACAGTAAGCGGCCCCCGCTTTCATTCTCCATCACATACTGGTCTCACAGACTCGGCTTCGTGCTGCTTACTACTACTTACTCGGCAGCATCAAAAATGTCATGTGACAGGATGTAGTGCAGCGCAGCCTCGAACGTCGCGAGATAGTACCCCGACTCGCTGCGCCGCTTCTCTGGATCGCACAATCGATTCAGCAGCACCTGCGTCATGATCGGCGACGCCAGCTCGCTGTGCACGATTACATACACGAAGATCGGCAGGAAGTCGTCGCCGCTGAGCACATCCTCGTGCTCAGCATTTGATGAGTGGCTCTCAGCAGAATCTTGATTCCCATGAGCGGATGAATCGCCACCATTTGTAGGCGGCTGGCTTGAAGCGTCTGGGTCAGGAGCGTCGAAGATACTCGAGCATGCTGGTGCAGAAGTCGGCGGTATAGCAGCGGAAAACGAGATCGAGTGCCGGCGAGAGTGCGTGCGCGGGAGACTCGCTCGGTACAAATGGCGCTCCGACCTGTGTAGCGTGTGGATTGCGTGGGCAGTGGCGACGAGCTTCCGCATCTTGTCAAGCGGCAGGAACGCGTCGTCGATCTCCTTGATCGCGTCCACCACCGACCGCCAGCTGCTCAGCGAGATCTTGTCGATCGGGATGCCAAAGTAGCTCTGTGGCTTGCCCCGAAGCTGGAATACGTGCTGGCGGAACTGGTACTCCTTCTGTGCCACCTTCGCGCGCAGATACGCGTTCAAATTGAGCATCAGGGGGACGCAGATCCGCTCCTCGAGCTCGTGGCGAATCGCGTCCGAGATCATCTGCTGCCGCTTGTCATTGGTGCTCAGCGCGTCCGCGCCGGTCAGGCTCACGAACGAGCTGGATCGCCCTCCCGCGCCATATTTTTCGTTTTCACCCGCGCCATGCTGCGCCATCAACCTCTGGATGTGAGTGTTCATCTCGTCGAAGCGGTGCTCAAGCATGTACTCTTGCACGCCATCGAGGATCTCGCCAATCTCCTCAAGCAGGCTCTTCTTCGGGTCCACGCCATTGTGCTTGATCTTCGTGAGGAACTTCGCGCACGCCTTCCCCTCCGGCGACGTCGAGTCGTTCACTGTGTGGAACACGAACACGCGCAGTTCTCTTGAGATCGCCTGCGTGCGATTCCGCTCGAGTAGCCCCGTGTGCGGCACGTCCAGAAACTGCTGCAGCTGCTTGAGCGCCACGCCGTGCAGAAACGTGAGCGGGGAAGGCGTCACGAGCGCTGCCGTCGTGCGCAAGAACGTTTCGAGGATGGGCGCGCGGTCGCTCGCGAGCGAGTTCGCCGAGTTGCGGCCGCTTCGGCGCGTTGGGAATTCGCACGCGTTGACGCGGCCAGACAGGCGGCTCAACTGGAGCGAAGACATTGGAGTAGGGGTCAGCGCTTGCGTTTTACTTCTTGCGAATCGCGCTAGTAACGATGCTATCGCCACACAACGAACCTTTCGGTGAAGCTTGTAGAACTCACGAAATCGCTTCCGTGTGAACCACACGACGCCGCTCTCGATGTCCACGACGCGGATCATGTACTCCTATGGTCATCAATCAGTCCCACCAGCATCAGAGAAGCGTTAGTATGAAAAGTAGTTGGCATATAAGAAAGCTCCATAGAACGCACCATGTGTGTGTTGCTGCGCGCAGCGCGGAAGTCTTCCTTGATCACTCGGATCGACAGGCCCTGGCGGATCCCTGTACCAATCCCCAAAGATAAGACTGTCATAAGCAAGCACTGCGCTGATTTCTTCTCCGCTAAGTCTGCAAACCCACCTTTCGCCTTCAGTATCAACAGATGCCACTCGTGGTCGGAGATGATCCCGTCCATGGTCATCGTCATGTCTGTCAGCTAAGTACCAGCACATACATAGAGCACCGTCTCAGTCAGACAACCAATCGTCCACTAACACCCTCTTCAACACATCCAATGCATCCATACACGTACCATTTTGGACGGCTGGATGCGCTTGACGATCATAGCTCGGAGATGATCGAGCTCGTGGCTCGAGATCAGCCCGTTACGGTAGATCTCGCTCGCCTTCGAGAGCAGCTCGAAGACCAGGTGCGGCTCGCGGTGGCGGATGCGATTCTCGGCCTCCGACAGGTTCAGCTTGCTGCGCTTGATCACGTCGATGTGCGCCGTGTCGAGAATGCTTGACGGCCCGTTGCGGAGTTCGACGGGGAGGAACTTCTGGTTCATCGAGTCAGCGACGAGCTTGTTGTTCGCCAAGTTGGTCACGCCGTTGAGGACCGGCGGCAGCGAGTCGCTCTCCTTCATGTCGTCATCGCTGTCGACGGAGAACTCCTTTCCGTACAGCGTGCCGTCGTCCTCCGCGAGGGTGCTTGACTTCTCCGACGCATCATCGGCGGTCAACTCGCCGTCCGCCGTGTGCTCGCCCTTGCACTCGGCTGCGTCGCCATCATCTTCAGCGTCACCAGCGTCGTCGTCATCGTCATCGTTGTCCTGGGAGCCCGCCACCGCGCTGCTCTCCGCGTCCTCCTCGTCTTCCTCCTCGTCCTCCGAGCACTCGACCACGTGCTCGTCCTCCGGCAGCTAAGTACGTCGCCGTTCAAGTTCACAAGCAAACCACCCCAAGCAGTATCAGCGTCATTTATATGCCCTCCCGCACTAACCAGTCTACGAACGCTCTCGCTCGCTCTCTCACTCGCAAGAAGTCGTCCGGCAGCGGGTTCTTGACCGGGAACGCGAAGTCACTCGCTGCCGCCACCTGCGTCTGCTCGCGCGCGGCATCGGCCTCGTCTGCCTCCATCCGGAGCACCGCGGAGATCGCCTCCTCCATGACGTAGCCGTTGCACTCGAGCAGCGCCTGCAGCGGCTCGGCATCCCATGTCGGGAAGATGCCGCGCAGGATCTCGACGCCGCGCGCGATGGCCTCAGGTGTCGGCGCCGCCGAGCGGCCGCGGCGCAGCTTCACCGGCGGCGCTCCAGTCTGATGCATCTGGTGCGTCGCCCCAGCGGCAGGGGAATTCCGACGCTTGGGGAAGAGCAGCGCGCCGAGGAAGCCGCCGCTCTCCTTGCGGCGGTGGCGGCTGACGAGCGGACTGGCGCTGCGCGGCGGTGGCGGCGAGTGGCTGCTTTTCTTCCAGAGCGATTTGCGGCGGCTCGCGGGTGGCGACGGCGGTGCCGACGCCGACGCCGACGCCGACGCCGACGCGAAGGCGGCGCTGAGGCGCTCGCCGTGGCGGTCGCCGTGGTGGCTCCCGGGCATTGCTTGCTGAGGCTTCTCAACTGGTCGCTGTGTGCAGCAATGAGGGAATAAGTAGACGACTAGCAAGAATCCGGCATTAGACTCGTTGTTTGTATGGAATATAGGAATGCTTTCGAGGGCAACTCTGACGACCTTCGTGATGATGCTGCGTCGATGGATGCACCGTGAAGATGTGGGCGACTGCGCTCGTGGAAAATGGGCGACGACTCGGCCTCGGATCGGGAGCTGCGAACTCCCTGGTCTCTTTCTCGGTCGTAGTTGTCTCGTCGCCGTGCTCCTTTGTTCGCAACAGGACTCGATCTTGTCGAAGCAGTTGGATAGGAGGAGGAGGAGAAGAAGGAGGAGCATGTTCTTCATCCATGCATGTAACAACAAGCTAGTACGGACTACTGTTGTGAGAAGTCCGTTGCGCGCTATCGGGAGGAGGTCTAGCACTTCCGCCTCATGCTGTGTGCTGGCGGCCGAACTTGCGCTGGAAGTCCATGAACCGGTGGCCCTGGGACTTCACCGCCAGGAAGAACACGACGAAGAACGCGCCACCGGCGACCATCGACCCAAAGCCCTCGAGCGACGACACGAGCACCGCCGTGAGCCCGTTGCTCTGGTAGTTCATCGCGAAGACGTCCGCCTCGACGTGCCCGTACACGCTCCGGACGAACGCTTCGATGCCGTCCTCCTTGAGCGTCGCCGGGTCGAACGACGGCGTCTGCACGTTATCGGCGTAGCACACGGGGCACTCAGCCACGGTCGGCCAGAACCCTTTCTTCGTCACCTTGTTGACTTTGTTGTGCATGCGCCAGAGCCACATAACGAGCTTCCGCGGCCCTTCATCGTCGTACTTAGCCATCTCTTCGATCACGCTCGGCGGGTTCGCCGCAAGAAAGTGCTTCACGCAGAGCTCGCAGCCGAAGAAGTGCATGACGAATGCGCGGATCGCCGCCGCGATCTCGCTCGGCTTGCGCGTCGGCACGGGCGAGCCACTGCTCAGCTCGGCGTCCACGCTCACACTCATGCTGTGGAAGAGCGTCCAGAGGCCGCACGTGTACGTGCCGCAGTTCGCCCATCCAGTTTCCTCATTCGACGCCAGGAGGTTCTTCGGGAACGTCGTGCGGTGCGAGACCGTCTTCCAGGCCTCGAGCAGCGTGAGCCACGCCGCCTTGTCCCAGCGTGTGCTGCGGCTCGCGGCGTCCGCAAGGTTCGCGAATGCCGCGCGGTTGACTTCGAGCGGGAAGGATCCTGCGAGCGCGCCGATCCACTGCATCGCGGCGTTGTAGCGCTCGCCCTCGAGTACGTCCGTGCCGAGGAAGAGCTGGTTCTCGAGCGTGAAGACGGCGGCGGCGCCGGCGTCGCGCAGCCGCGTGTACTTCATGGCGGGCGACTGGTCCTTGGGCTTGCCGAGCGGGTCGCCGCCCGTGGTGTCCGCGACACGGTCACTCAGTACGAGCTCGAGCTTATCGAGGATGCGGTCCGGGTCGATGCCCGAGTTCATGTTGACCTCGTAGAGCGAGGCCTCGAGCCATGTGACGACGTCCTTGACGCGCTTGGCGCCGGTGTAGCGCACGGCGGCAGCGGCGGCCGCGGGCACGTGGAAGAGCTTCACAGCCGGGTACGCGTAGATCTTCTCGCGCGTGCACACGGCGTCGTGCTGCGTGCAATCGACGGCGCCCACGTGCACGTTGGGGCTCTCGGCGTAGAACGCAGCCACCTTCTCCCACGCGGGCGCAAAGTCGCGGCAGTGCGGGCACCACGGCGAGTAGAAGTCCACGAGCCAGACCTCGTGTGTGGCGTTGACCATCTCGGCGTAGCCCGCGTCGTCGAGCGTGCGCACCTGGAACGAGTTTTCGAACAGCGGCGTGTTGTCGCGGAAGCGCGCGGCGGCGCCGCCGCAGAGCGCGAGAGCGAGCGTGGCCGCGAGCGCCAGCGCCATGGCGAGGAGAGTGACGTGCGTGCGGTCTGGTCGGGAGGAGGTGAAAGTTGGAATGGTAAGCGCGTGGATTGAGGCTCCAAGAGCACACAATTGGACATGATTTATAGTGAAACACGTCTAAGAAGAGAATGCACCTCGTTTTTTGAAACCTGACATCTTTTTTTTACTGCAAGTAACTGCCGGTTTGACATGCGTGGCATGGGATCGCGAGGTTGCTTTCGCCTTCGCTTCTTTCGCGCACGCGCCACGTGTCCGAACACGTGAAACACGACATGATACGCAAAGCTGAACCCCCAAGGTCGGATTCGAACGCTTCATGCACAGATTCAGACCCTTGAACCACGCAACTCGGGTTTGGAGATCTCGACAAAGTCACAGTCTCACATCGCCCGAACGCCCGCCTCCCGAGACGCAAACGCGCCGTCCGTTCCGCAC